>VZTJ01006639.1:259981-384073 GCA_013397795.1 Orthonyx spaldingii
GACCCCCCCCCCCCCCCCCCCCCCCAGTTAACCAGCTGTGAGATGTTATCTTGTTCTTGGAATTAGAAGGTATTTACATGTGCTTCTGATAGCTTGAAAATAAATGTTCCAAGGTGTTGAAAAAAGTTATCAACAAGATCACCTTATGGCAGTAGTTTTGTAGTCTGAATTGAGAAAACAGGGAAGCAACAAAGCTCACTGTGAGGAGCTAGGTGAAAAACCCATAAAGACAAAGAAAGAAAAGGAAATTCAAAATGTATCATTCACAACTTGGTTGCTTGTGACTGTTAATGTTACTGTTTTGCCTAAAGAAGTAGTTTCCCATGATGTAGTAGAAAAATAAGCAGGACTCGTCTGGACATGAAAGATGAGCAAAGATGTTCAAATATATTCAAAAGAAATGTAAGTCACCTTATGAAGGTGACAGTTATTGTTCTGAATTGCTTAGAGGTGAAAACATGAAATGTGTCATGCATATATCCGGGTTTGCAATGATTTCTGTAGAATTTAACAACAACAACAAAATATGAGACAATGAAACACTAGTATGCAGTGGAGACTAATCCCTTTTTGTTAGAAATAAATTTTAATTGGTTTAATAGGTCATTCCCATTTCTAGGACAATTCAGACTTCTTTTTAAGACTGAAATCAACAGAGGATTTCCAAAAGGGTAGATGATACTATTTACCCTTTGGAAGGAGTCAATACCTTTTCTTTCCTTGAGAGAAGAAGATTAAAAAGGACCAATATGAGTCCTAAGGAATTTATTTCTTTGGCTTTGGAACTGTTGTCAGGACTGAGGATATAAAGAGGTAGTCAAAGTTCTGTGGCTATTATGAGATATACATATTTTTTGCCTATAGTTTCAAGGCCCTTAACTTGTAAGTGAAACTTGGTCTAGTTATAAAACTGTTTTCATTTGTATTGGAAAGTCAGAAGGACTATGGGCTACCTAGCTCAGGGATACATGAAAAGAAAGCTATTTTTCTCTGTATTTTTCATTTTGGTGCCAATAACAGCTAAACCAGAACAGATACTTTACCTAATTAGATATATTTAAAGAAATTATTTTCTTTATTAAAGGCTTTAGAGCTAAGCACATAATTAGTGTATGCTGTAACTAAGCTCCAGTGAATTATAGATCAGTTCGCCTATAGCTAAGAGAACTAAGAGTATTAATTTATATATTTTTCCTGCTTATTTTTGTTTTTGTCTACAGCCGAGTCAGAGTATATTTTCATGTGTAGATATTTATGTAAAGAATCTGAGAAAATGAAGAACTTCTTAACTGATAATTTAATTTAATTGGATTGTGAACAGAGTTGTCTATCTGAAGGGCCAGATTCTCAGTTGACCAAATTGAACATGTAATAAATGGACATCCTTTGACACCAGATAATGTTCTGGGTGTCAGGAAATTTTTAGGTTAGCTAAATTCTGTCTTATGTTTCATGGGTTATGAGCAACTTCAAAATTATTTTCTGATATTTCATTCCTGACTGCAGCAGAGACACAAAAGGAAGAACTCTACCATGTTATCTTGAAGTATTAGAAGATCTAGGTACATAAAAAGAAAAAAAAAAGAGAAAAAAGTAAGTAAGGTTTAATGCAAAACTCCCACGTCATATTTAATACAGAAATATTTCTGGAAGCATGAGTCTGATACAAGGTCTTCCAAGGCAGTCTACCCATTAGACTACAAAGTCAAATTTACCTTGCACTTCCTCTCTAGTTCAGTATATCCTGTATTCTTATCTGCCTAGAGACTTGTTCAAAAGAGACATGCAGATTGTCTCCCTACACTTCAGGAGTCTATTGTCTGACTAGGACATGAGGACTGAAGGTGGAACAGGCATATGAGAGCTTATAGGAAAAGAATGGGACTGAATCTGGCAGTCCAACCTGCTCAGTGTGTGCACTTAGTAGTGTGCCATGCTGCGTGAGAAACATGGGAAAGGCTTCTCTGTCTGTGGTCTAAAATTGACCTACTTTATGTTTGCAATGTGTGAAGAGCATGGTCCTGCCATGTTCTATGGCCTCTGGAAACATTTAATGGATTGAGCTTTTGGGGTGATTCAGACTTCACTCCTCCAAGTTTCTCAATCTAACCTAAGCTGAGACATGATCTAAGTGCTGAGCTGCTTAAGCCTGCCAAGCATAGGACAGTTCTGGGCACGTGCAGTGACTTAATAGGTACTGAAGAGATTTAACATCAAATGTTGCAGGGTTTATAGAGATTAGGTGTCTCCAGCTCAGAAGGTGAGTCAGGACTTTGCAATTACAATTTCCCCTCCACAGCCTAAGCTTTATTCTAGTACCTAAATCTTGTATGGTAACCTGCCTTGAATGCCCTCTATATCTGTTATAAAACAAACAAATCTATCATTATAAAGTAGCAGGGTCCTTTGTTTCTGGTAGTTAACTGCAGAATCATCTTTCTTTAAAGAATTAACCTCAGAAATACATGAAAGGTTCATCAGTGATGAAAAACTCATAAGCCAGATTTCTGTACTTAAGGCCCTTCTGATGTAGGAAACAAATATGTACCCATTGCATTTAAGTAGAGAAAAGTCTGAGATGAGATCAATATTCAGGCACCTTTGAATATCTGGGTTCCTGTCCCTAGAAGAAAGCTTGAATAGATGGTGTATTTTTCTCAGCACACAGGCTTCTAAACTGTCCTAGATCAACAGCATGTTGGTTAAAATAATTGCTTCATATGGGCAATTCACTTTGGATAACATTCTATAAACTACACTCATTTGCATTCAATAACATTTGTGATTTTTACAATATTTTAAAACTTGCTAACTCTTCTTTGAATCTTTTTGTCACAGTGTTAGTTACCTTAGGATCATTCAAATATACTTTTTTTCCATCCATCCACTGGGAAGGGAAAATGATGAATTGAGAAATCAAAAGGATCTGAACATAGCTAAAAGAACATTTTCTTTTAAAAGTGTATTTATTTTTGTCTCTTTTTTAAAAATAGATCTTTATCATAGTCCTCAAGCCACAGGCTGTTGAAATTTCTAGTACAAAGATTCACCTGGTGCTGAATAATCACATAGAACTCTTGTTTGATCTCTTCAATGTCAAGCTTTTAAGTCAGGCTGCTGAGATCATTGCCTGTTGTGCTGACCAATACTGTATCACTTCTTCCTTGTATTTCCCTGGAAGTCTGCATTCATCTGCTGCCTCTGGTCTTGCCTTATACTCAATTCTAAACTTTTTTCAGGCAGTGACTGTGTTTCATGCTGTACTATATCTATCTAGCTATATATATACATCTGTCTGAACTGAATCCTTAAGTATTAATTCAGTGCAAATAACAATCAGAGTTATGTAAAATCATGTATATTTATTTAATATGCTGTTTTCTTTTGCAAGAATAAAAATGTATATTATGCTTCTATTACAGCACTTAAAAATGATAGTTCTGTATTTGAAGGTAATTCCAATTATGAATATTTAAAATATAATCAAATAAGCTATTTTAATATTCAGCTTTGTGAGAACTGGAAGAAAAGGGATTTATTTTGCGTAAGACACTCAAAACTGAGATATTTAAAACCAGAAATTCTTTCATTACTATGTTATTCTAAAAAGTGAGTACAATTCAGAAAAACAAAGAACCCAATATTTAGTAATCTGTGTTTCTTATCTAGTAAGGTTTCATAGGACTATTTTTCTTCAACATACGCCTCATGACTTTCATTCTGACTCTTCCAGAAGTCAAGTGGTCACTTACCCAAGTACAATCTATATGTTAGAGAAATGCTTCACTTGTTTCAGGAAACAGCAAATATATAGCTAGATCCTAAAAGCACTGTAAATGTATGTAATTGCCAATTGTGGCAGATCAGATTAGAACATGCCAAGAGCTACTGTCTTTGTAAAATGAGCTTAATCTTCTAGATAAAGCAAATTACTAATTTATGTGCTAAAAAAGGCTAAGAAGAATTCCTTCTCTTCATCTGCTACTCAGAGATTTCTAATCAGATATGTTTAAACACTCCACCAAATACATCTGGAATATAGTATCCCAAAGGTTAGTTTTACCTGCAAAAATACCCAACCCCAAAATATTTACATACTGTCTGCAGAAATTCTAATTCATTTATTCTATGTACATGACTATATATCTGCATTAAATGCAATTAGAGACAGCAGATTCTCTTCTAAGCAACTTGCTTTTGTTAGATTAATTAACAGTATAAATATTCCAGCATTTGCTTTATTATTACACTAATGACTCTACTGGGATATATAAAGACACTAAAGGTAAAGTAGATAAGTTAATTTACTGTAATTTTCTCTTTCACGTTACATATTAGCTCTTTAAAAGGCTGTGGGTTTGCAATTTGCATGAAGACTTAATCCTGCTATCTGAACGTGAGATGTAAACTCAAACTGAGAATAAGGGGTAGCTGGCTTGTGTTGATGGAAAATATTGCAACATTAAAAAAGTTTGTTGCACAAGTTTTCACATTGTCCACCTATTTCATACTTCTTCTCATTCTTGTAATGTTCTCTAAGAGAATGCCACTCAGGTATCAGGGTGTGAGTGACCTTTCTATTCTCATAGGTGTTCGTATGACCATACATTTCCTACTTATTATGCCCCTCAAAACCAAACCACTCATTGCCTGAAAACTAACAGCTCCAGTCAGAAAGTAACATTTATCTGTGTGCAGAGATGGCTCCAGAAGATGTCAATTGGCACTACATATTATTAATGTATGTGTCTTATTCAAATGAAAAATAACAAAAATTTAAATGGAATAGCACAATATTTGATCACATAGTTGCACTAAGGAAATAATAGCACATATTCTCTCTTCCACCAAACATCTTCTGCACTATAAAAACAGTTTAATCAGTTGTAGAAGAATATACTAGTGGAGTCATTAGGTGTATTGGTTTTTTTGTTTGTAGCTACATGGTTTATTAAAAAAGAAGATTTGGCGTGGGTTTCTGTATCCTGGCACTTAAAAAGTGAAGGTTTTTATTGGCAGTTAGAAGAACTGACCTAAGATGTACACTGGATAGGAAAAGAGTAAGACAAAATGAAAGGAAATTGATGCAAAAAAAGCCACTTCATGGTTTTGGGGTTTTTTTACATTTTGTCCTCACAGCTTCGTTCTTTCAATCATCTATTATTCTTTTTCACTTTTTATTTTCTTTTTATTTTTAATACCATTTAATTACATATTGGTTTAGCCACTGGTTTTAATTTTTGTCTTATATTTCTTAAGATATGGCATTAATTATTTATTTTTAATTGTAAGCCAAAACCATTTTGAGTCTGATGCTTTATAATTCCACATTATAAGAAGGAGAATTTTGATTTCTGTACTATCTATGTATAACAATGATTGAGGTAAAATGGATACTGCTTATACTAAATTAGAAGCAAAGGAAATTCAAATAACATGGCATTCGCATCCTGTGACTTCAGCCATTTAAAAGGCAGATAATCTCTTATCTTCTAGGCTGTCTCTGTAGTCAGTCATACTTTAGATAGCAAAGAGAGCTTTGATTGCATGTTACTGCTCGGAAATGGCACTTCTTGGTTGGCATTGGCAGACAAAATTCTTTTGCATTACCTCCAGCCAGTGAATAAGAAAGCCTTTAAACCAGCTAAGGGGTTTTTTTTCCTTGTTTATGACCCAATCATTATTTTATACAGCACTGCTGTGCATACAGGATCACCACTAAATATATTTGATGACTAAATAGTACATTGTAACCCTTGCAATTCATATCATTGCAAAACATCACTTTAGTAATATAAGCATAGCAAAAAGGCCTTTTAAAAGTAAGATGAGCTAATATAGAGCACCAACCCTCCTTGTTTATACTGCAGCATTCAATGCTTATTACTGTTCTGTGTAAAACACTAAGAAAACAATCATTTCCAGGCTTCATAAAAGCAATGTCAATATCAGCAGGTGTATTAGCGCTATTAACGTGGCTGTAAAAAGCATTTTTGTGCAAAATGTTCAGGAAGAAACTCTTATTACTTGGCAATGTTACTGGACCACAATCTTTACACAAAAGCTGAAATCATTAGCTGAAACCATAACTACATTAAAGTAAGTATGTATACACAAGAGTTCTTAAAAGCTTGGTAAAACAGCCTAAATAGGAGCAGGCATCTTCTGCTCATCAGTTACAATGAAAGTAACAAACCCATGCTGAGCGAAGTGGATTTCTTCTGATGAAAGCTACCCCATCGAGCTTCTTGGAGACACAAATACAGTTGTCTCTGGATAAAAATCCATTTCAAAAGAAGGTATTTCATAACCTGAAACAGAACTCGAAATGGAAGGAGTGAATCAGGTTCATCAGATAGCTATTGTTACCAGCCTGAATTATTGATTGTCAAACTTATTAGTCCCATTGTAATGGATGATAACTGGTCTGCAGATAAAATTTTTCACTGTCTGTATTTATACACCTGCAACTGGCTATAATTGAGTAACTCAGTCTTGTGTAATTCCACTGGTGATGCATAAGAAGTTCAGAGAGAACCAACAGAGAATATAGAGAGAATTGTGAGGAATCTTTTTTCATTTGTTTGTTTTATTTCCTTGAGAAAGATCACCTCAGTTATTAGTGCGCTGAAGTGAAGGAAAGAAGGAAAAAAAGGAAAAAGAAAAAATTAAACATTCACTAAACACGTACACATTCCAACACTCCTGGATAAAAAGATGAAGATACCACTGTGCTGAAAAATGGAGACATATATATAGCACTGATTATACCAACAGGCATATTTGCCATAACTCATAGACAAAGGAGTAAACAACGTGGAGGATACACAAGACATTGAACACAGACCTTTCCTTTCTGATGGTATAAATAAATGTTCACTTGGTCTAAACAATGCATAATTTTTCATCTTTAATATTTTGACCAAATTTTTTTAAGATTAAAAGAAATAAAGAAAACCATATGTTTAATGTAGATTATGAAATCTTGAACTTGTTCATTTACCCTTGAATAAGTAAGATACCTGAATAAACTATTCCTGACTCAATTCTAATTCAAAGGTAAAGAATGGTCAAAGTTGTAAATGTGTCTGAGTGATAAGCTACCTTTTATCTTCTGTTTAAATGTATTAGAAGAACATAATGAATTATAATAGTACTAATGGTGTGCAATTAATCTTTAGAAAGACAATACTAACTGTAAAATAGAGTAACAACTGATTAAGAAAAAGACATCTAAAATCAATTTATGCTTAAACTATAATCCATATCCATTGACTATGGGGACTGAACCTTGAGCCAAACTACAGTATTATTGAGCACAAGAAAAAGGAAATCAACTGCCAAGAAAAAGGCAAAATGAATGAATGATGATGAAAAGGCTGAGTTTATACTTTGCTTTTAGAAAGTAAAATGGCAACTGAAGGTAATACAGAGTACTTCAAATGGAAATCTGACACACCACATCAGCTACCAAAAAAAAACCCCACCAAAAAACCAACCACAAAACCCTCTGAACTTGAAACTGGAAACATGTCTGTGAACATTAGAGTTTATTCACTGTGTTTTGTATTTTTCTAATAAATAATAATAAAAAATTTATGATGGACAACTGTTTAGTTCACAGAGCAGGATAATTAAAGCAAGTCAATGCCCACTTCCAGCCACAGATTTCTCCTCTGTTGCAGTTTTTTTTAAGATGTGTTGTCAACTATAATTAAATCAATAATTATGAAGCTTCAAATTATGTGGGAAAGTTGGAAAACTTCATAAGTTAACTCTTAGAAGCATCTCAAAATTTTTAGTTATGGGATAGTTTCAAGCATTTTAATCCATGAGACTTGACCATGAATCTTACAAGAGCAAGTGATTTTGCAATAGTTGACGCAATAGAGTATTTTACAGAAATAATTTTCAAGGTCTTCAGCTTCTCTGACTAATGGATTTTAAACTCCAACCTGAGATCTTGAAAATGGATTTTACTTTTTTGTTTTGTTTTGCTTTGTTTTTCTTCTCCCAAATAACCAACAAACAAAAAGTTATCTTGGGTTACCCCCTGAAAACGAATGCATATAAATTATTAGAACCATTGAAAAAGCCTTTTGCTTAATGAGAGGTAACATTTACAGGTAAATGTAAATGGCACAGAGCACTAAATTATTTTTGTCATCAGCAAACACTGGAACTTGCAGAAGGACAGCTACTTGTCCTCCCTTAGGAGTCAAGTAGAACATCTTAAGGTCAAAGTTGCCAAAAAAGACATGGTTAAGATGTTGTTACATCTTGACCCTCTATACACCAAATTCTTCAAAATACCAGGAAATAATTTTGAGATACAATTGCCTACAAGAGTTTTTCAAGTAGTTAAATGTGGTTAGAAGCCATTTTCTATCATTAAAGCATCAATACTTCTGATTTTTGGAAGAATTTGGAAAATAAAATCCATGTGAAATGATGGAAGCTGAAAAGATGTTTTGGAACCTCAGCCAAACTTTTACTTGAGTTTAATTTTATGAGGAGTTGACACATATGTGTACTGGTTTCATCTGACTTTAAGCTGGAATGATATTTTTGTGCAATCTAATGTGCTTTCTTTACTGACAAATCATTCATTTTTTTAATGCCTTATGCAGAGCTCTTGGGTCAGAAAAGAAAAAGGTCACATAGTAGGATATTTCTATAAGAAGTTGGCTCAAAATGGAAGGCTTGAACCTTATCTGAAGCATACACTGGGTTTTGGTATGTTTTGCCAGATTAGGGTTTTTTTAATAAGAGTCTTTTGGCTGAGTGTGACTCATATCTCTATCCCCTCAGAGTTCAGAAAACAGAAGCTAAACAAGACAGATTTCAGGTAGGAAATATATCTATGAGGAAAATTAGGGAACTAAATGAGTTATTTCCTTTATCTATAGTAATTAAGGATGGAGTTTTTGTAGTTAGAAACTGCTGTGGTATCACACTAAGGCAGTAAAAGAAATATTAGTATCAGCTATTTCTCTAAATGTAAAACTCAAGTATTTAAACAAAACAAAAGAAAAAAAAAAAGAAAATTAGGTAGGAGTAATAACTGAAGCTCTGTAGAGATCTGAACAAAAGCCTCTCCTCAGATAGGTATGCAGAATCTAAGTTCTAGTGGCTGGGGGCAATAAAATAATTCATGAAATTTTGGCTTACGATAAGAACAAACCAGTTCAAAACAATTTTGTTTCCTCTGTGACATAAAAAAACAGTCTTTGATGAAAAGTGGAAGAAGTATATGTAATATGTATAAGGTAATATATGCATACATAAATTTCTATTTTTCTTTTACATGATGATTTCATAAGAAAACATTGAGCTGGATGGAAAACTGGTTTGAAAAGGAGTATTTTGATGCATAGTAAAATAATTATTTTTACAGTTCATTATGAAATTGAAGTCAGTTATCCGATGATGACCACAGAGATTTGTCTTGGACCATTGTCATTATTTTTAGCAAATTTTAACAGAGAGATTTTCAACAGTTAGTATAGAATGTGTTGCAAACAACTCAGAGAACAAAAATTCAGCAATTCAAAAGCACTATCCAACTTTCAAAATCTTAAAGAAAATAAGAAATGAGAATAATGAGATGTCAAGAAAAAAAATAACTGACTGTGGGAAATTTGAAAACTCTCTCATCTAGGGAAAAGACAAAGAAAAGCCTACAGAAGACTGAAAAGGATGATGCTAAAATGATCTTTACTGGATCAAAAGGTCCAGGTAACTTACTATTCATTTTGCATCTAACACTAGCCAATAAAAACTGCTTAGGAAGGACTATATGAAGGAGTATAAGATGGACCGACACCTCCTTACTATATTCTCTGATATTTTTCTATTAAAACAGTACTAAAGTGTTTACAAGACAACTTCACAGAAGAAATTAATGTAATGTTCTCAATATCAGCTATAGATTCAACCTAAAAAATCTGTGGCCAAGCCTGAAATTACAGATTTGGGGTAAAAGCCAAAAAGAAACAGTTAATAGAGTTCAGGGAAGTTTCAAATCACTATCAGGAGATATTTCTGTAACAGTAGGTTAGGCAAATGTTTATGAAAGATGATAGCTGATCCTGAAAGGAGTCAGGAAATGAATCAAGGTCTTGAGATCTCTTTCAGACATATGGTTCCATATTTTCCCAGTCATCTTCCAATCATCTTCCAGGGTTTTTTTGATTCTTTGGCAGAAAATATACGGTATGTTTTATGAACCATGTGCAGTGTTTGGCTGAGGAAGATGAAGTGAAGAGGTTATAGCTCTTCTCAGGAGGAATATGATTCAGGAGCACAAAATCAGAATAAACAGAAAATAAAAGGTTTTTTCAGAAAACTAAATGAACTTCAATATTTCTTCTGAAGATGCCACTTGAATTTGAAAAAAGATGTGAATGAAGCCTTAAGGGGAGTTAAATGAGAATTCATACTTCACATGTGAACACATCAAAATAGTATCTCCGTACAAGTTTTGAAGAGAAATCTTTTTTCATACAATAAATGAGAATTTTATTCTCCCCATTATTCAGCCCATCTCCATGTATTTTATTGTCTCCTTCCACCTACACTGTTAGTAAAATATCTCCTTTTTTTCTTTTTGTATGCTGGTCTTCCTTACTCTCAGATGTAGGACAAGACATGATACATTTCTCGTGCATCATGTGACTTCTTGCTAATAACTGAATCTTTACCTAATAAATTAGAAATCATTTGTGTACAGGAAGCCAGCTAAGCAAAGTTGTATTCATCATATTAAAATTATATCATAGATTTACCCAAGGCACCACTAAAAATATGCAATATAAAAGCTGAAACCATTAAAGCTTTATATAGAACTTTTCTTGAGCAATTTGCACGCAGCCAGACACCAGACTTGCAGACTTCTCGTTTCACTTGTATCATTATTATACATATATAATACATATATTATATATATATACATATATAATTATATATATTACATATATAATTATTATGTATTACATATATAATACATATATTATACATATATAATTATACAAGGGGCCTGAGAATACTCCAAGAGCTGGTTGATGTCAATGCAAGACTTTTCTCAGCGATTTTTCAATGGGAATCTGGAAATCATTTGGAATGTCTTGGGAATCTGGAAAGGTCCCAGCTGACTGGAAGCTGACTAGTGTTGCCCATATTTTGGAGAAGAGCAAGGCCTTGAAACTACAGTCTTGTCAGTCTCACTTCAGCACACAGCCAGATAGACACGGCATGTGATGGGTGAGCATCTGGTGGGTTGGACACAAAGGGTTATAGTGAATGGGGTGACACCAGCTGATGACTTGTCACTGGCAGGGTTCCACAGGGCTCTATCTTGTGCTCTGTGCTCTTCAGCATCTTCAGAAATGACTTGAATAAAGGACTTGTAGGATTACTAAGTAAATTTGCTGATGACACTAAATTGTGAGGAGCTGTTGACTCCTTTAAAGGCAGACAGAAACTGCAGAGAGACTTTGACAAATTAGAGAGATGGGCAGTGACCAACCATATGAAGTTCAGCAAGAGAAAGTGCTGTTTTCTGCACCTGAAATGGGACAACCCTGGATGTATGGACAGACTGGGGAATGAGATGCTGGAAAGCAGAGCTGTGGAAAGGGACCTGGGGATACTGTTTGATGGAAATATGAGTCAACAGTGTCCTGGCAGCCAGGAGGGCCAACCGTGTCCTGGGGGGCACCAGGCACACCATTGCCAGGCAGTCAAGGGAGGGGATTGTCCCACTCTGCTCTGCACTGGGGAGGCCTTACCTCGAGTGCTGGGGGCAGTTTTGGGTGTCACAACATAAAACAGGCATTAAACTATCAGAGTATGTCCAAAGTAGGGCCATGAGGATAGTGGAGGGCCTTGAGGGGAATCTGTATGAAGAGCAGCTGAAGTCACTTGGTCTGTTCAGCCTGGAGGAGACTGAGGGGAGACCTTATTGCAGTTACAACTTCCTCATGAGGGGAAAAGGAGGGGCAGGCACTGATCTCTTTTCTGGGTGACCAGTGACAGGACAGGGAATGGCCTGAAATTGTGTCAGGTGAGTTTTTTGGATATTAGGAAAAAGTTCTTCACCCAGAGGGTAGCTGGGCACTGGAACAGGCTCCCGAGGGAAGTGATCACAGCACCAAGCCTGACAGAGTTCAAGTAATGTTTGGATAAAACTCTCAGGTACATGGTGTGATTCTTACAGGTGTCCTGTGCAGGACCAGGAGTTTGACTTCAATGCTCATTATGGCTCTCTTTGAACTCAGCATATTCTATGAATAAAATAGTTTGGTTGTTTTTTTTGTTTTTTTTTGTTTTTTTTTTTTAAAAAGGAACATTTTATTTAGAGGAGATTAGCTGTCTTTTGCAATTCTACAAAAAAAAAAAAAAAAAAAAAAGGTTGTGGAATAGTAGCTTTCTTTATCTCTCATTACTTCTATAAAAAGTTTTTCTCCCTCCCATAATTATGGAAAATCTGATGCCAGAAAAAATGAACTAAACCCCACCTTGACATTTATACATTGATGTTAATCAAGGCTAATCATGGTTGTCCCTGTAGCACATAGTAAC
Source organism: Orthonyx spaldingii (assembly GCA_013397795.1). Taxonomy (NCBI): domain Eukaryota; kingdom Metazoa; phylum Chordata; class Aves; order Passeriformes; family Orthonychidae; genus Orthonyx; species Orthonyx spaldingii. The sequence continues at coordinate 272,564 of VZTJ01006639.1, forward strand.
ATAATAGTTTTTCTAAACAGAAGTACACCCTACAGTCTTAATTAATTCTTTTAGAGGCACTGACATGTTGAGATTCAACTAGTTATGCTTTTCTGAATTTGATTTCCATAAACTGAAATTTTGTAACTAACTACATAAACCACATGTTTACCTTAATTGATCTTCATGGAATCAGAGAATCACAGAATATTCTGAGTTTGAAATGACAGACAAGGATCATCAAGCCTAGTTCTCATATTGTCCATTTTTGCTTTGCTTTCCCCATGAGGATAAGAATTTTGTTTGATCTCATCATTTATGAAGAATTTTCAGTGGTGCAAACTACATCTTGACATATTTCCTTTCTCTTCCGTGTCTATTATCTACTTTTGGCGTCCACCAGTCCCTAGCCAGCTGACAAGTAATACAGGATTAATCCTTTCCCAGACATGTTACATAAGCAACTTTTTGCATATGATGAATGTTTCTTCAAAACAGTGACCTCTGTCACGAGTCTCAAAATTGATCTTACGGTGACACGCACAGGAAGTTCCACCTGAAGGTGAGGTAGAACTTCTTTACTGTGCAGGTCACCATGCACTGGAATAGATTGCCCAGAGAGGTTGTGGAGTCTGCCTCACTGGAGATATTAAAGAAGTACCTGGATGCAATCCTGTGCCATGGGCTTTAGGATGACCCTACTTGAGCTGGAAGGTTGGACCAGATGACCTACTGTGGTCCTTTCCAATCTTACATATTTTGAGATTCTGGGATTGTGTGACATATATTAGTACAGAATTATACTTGTTTTTCTGAAGCACGGCTTCAGACTTATTTATGCTATTCTTTCTATATAGCCAGATTCAAATGTATAGGAAAGTGCTCCATGGTACTTCATGGAAAGTATGGCTACAGATGTTTCATGCCTATTATAAGCATTACCTACACAAAGTCACTATGATATACCATTGTCCTGTGTGTTAGATACTGATGCTGAGAAGTAGAAAAATTGAAGTGCTTTTAGAAATGTATATATTTGATTTTGAAGAGTGGCTTCATTTCACAAAATGCTTTGAAGAATTTACAACTATTTTTTTTCTCTTTTGAATAATAAGTTCATATATTTACATTGATTAACTGCAGTAGTTTTGAACATTGCTTAAATTTATTCTATAAATATTTTTTCACTGAGATGACTGCAGTATAAGTGCAAATGAAACAGCCTCTGTTGGTTACAGAGAAATCTGGAAAGGATAATCAAACTATACTCTGTATTGAGAGCTCAGACATCACTTTCCATGGAACTTATGACAAGGTGGTGGAAAATTTTAGTTATATTTTGGCTGTTGCATCAAGGGAAAAGATTACTGTTGCCAAAACCAATTCCCTCTGCAATTCTTTACCTCCGTTATCTGCACTATTCTGCCTGTTATCTGTTTTCTCTCTCCATTGTTCTGGTTGGCAAGGGAAGTACAGGTCAGTCTGCAGTGCCACCTGAACGCAGCTGCACAGGCTGCTCCTTGTACTGACGAGCTAATTACACAATAGTGAGAATCTAAATGCACATTTCCTAGTGAGCTGAAAGGTATCACTTTCAACAGAAGGGTAACTAACACAAAGGGGTAATAGAATCCTTCACATTCATATCTCTTTGTAAAAGGAACTGTTGCATAAGTTGTGTCTGTGGCAAAATTTGTTGAGGTCTGGTTATTAAGCAAGCTGACACAATGGGAGGAAAAATGTTTTAGTGGATACAAAAAGTGTTCTGATCAAATGAAATAAAAGTCCCATCAATAATGGCTTGAAAGAGACTGTTTTAGTGCCTGCACCAAATGTGTTTGTCTTTTGAAGACTGCTTAAGTAAAGGTGAATTACACTGCTCATGCATTTAATGGTATATTTTTCTATGCATCACTTGGCATAGATTATAACAGTGGGCTGAAAACATAGTCATAGTGATCTGAGGGATATTTGTTAGAATTTTCTAGCTAGATAATTTAAATTTGTTTCCCAAGCAGTTGGTTTCTATGGAATAAAAGAAGTAGAAAATTATTTCTCCAAATTGGAATTGATGAAATGTCTTTTTCTAAGCCACACATGCAAGTCATTACTGATTAAATTATGTATTAAAATAATAATGGTGAATTATTTTCTCACTGCTTTTATTTTTTTCATGGGTTCACTTATGTTTTATAGATAGACTGAACGATATGCTTCACTCCTGAGTATTTATAATCATTCTGCTTAATTGAGCTGTCAATTGCTTGAAGAAATGTACCAAAAAAATCTCCTAAAAACATCTAAAGCTTGGGATTTAACTGAAAGATCCCACTGCAGAAAAAAAAAAAAGAGGAGAATTATTTTAAGAGTTTTGTAGGGTAATATTTGCAATTTAGCAAGATCAGGTAGGTTGAAATAGAAGTACATAGATTCTTGTGCAGTTAATCAGTTACAGTGGTTTTTGTTTGACATTCTCCAAATCAAATCTGACTTCATTTTCACTTTTCCATAAGGTAAAAATACACATTTGACTGAGACTCATTATGTCTCCCAAGCTGTATGTATATTACAGCTGCAAAACTATTTGTTTATCTGTCACACATCTTCATTCATATTTAAAACTTGTCTCCCAAAGAAGCTTCCTTGGGATTTTGATTTTTCCACATATTTCTTGTTGTACATTTTTTAATATTTCTTGCCAACTTAGTTTTGCCATGTAAGCAAGACACAGAAGTTACAGATGCTGAGAGAAAACTTATTTCCTTCAAAGTCCAGAGGGGATTATTATAGGAAACTCTTGATATTTTCCAGACATACAAGTTTCAGAGGTAATATAAAGAAAAGAGTAACAAGAAAAGATCTTTTGCACTAACTACTCCCATAACAGAAGTGGGCAATTGGCTTGAAGATCCAGGTCCATCATGAAACGAATGGTATCCACCTAAACCAGAATCAAAACTGATGTGCTTATCTTGGTCATTGCTCCTGCTTAGAGATGCTAGAGAGAGGGCAGATAGGAAAGTGACACAAGTAGGTTCTAAGCCTTAGAGTGAGAATGCTCTCACGAAACCATAGGCAGTATGCTTTCAGAGCTTTTGCAAAAAGAAAAGTTTAATCTTACTTTTTTTTTTCTTTCTCACATTATCTATACAGAAAAATTTTGCTATGGTAAGAAATTAAAGCCTTTAAGATTTAATTTTGGTTTTATTTACTTTGCATGACCCTTGTGCCTTCCCTTCTGTCTTAAGCTTTGAAAGAAGTAAAACCAAGCTTAAAAATTATATATGTATAGTTTGTGAGCAATACATTCCCTTTTATTTTTTACAATTACTTTATGTTTCTCACACACAACCTTGCTTCACATAGTCCTTTGTCTTCAGAAGAAAATAATATACTGTCCTATAAAATGCCTGGTTAACACGAGCATTTCAACTTTTAAAGTATTGCTTTACACACTTCTCCATACAGTAAAAAGCTTTTCAGTTGCAGTGGATCAGAGTCTGTCTCTTAGGAAATGCTTCATGTAAAAGATGTGGCTAGGAATTCTCTTCCAGCTTAAGCCACCTAAAATTAAGTGTCTTCAATGTGAACTGATGCTTAATTTACCTTAAAGTTAATAGAACTCTAGGGCTTGGTGCAGTTGCCTAGGCACAGGCATTCAGTATTTTCTGAGGTACACTAGAGTTTGAAGTTCCACCTGTCACCTGAAGAATATCCCTCTTTAGGGCTTGTGACTTGCTGGTGCTGGCCTCCTCAAGGGAAAAAACATCCTAGGGCATCTGACTGTAGCTGGAAACCTGGGCTGAGGCTACACAATCCACATTCTAAACAATACAACCAGTATAGCCTTGAAAGAATTTAGGTCACTAATCACTGCATATTCACCTGGCTGTGGATTAATTTGTTCTGTACATTTTGTTCAGTGGGTTTCCATTAATGGCAGCTTAGGCATATATATATATATATACATGCAAACATCTACATTAATATGTTTTCATTTCAAACTGATTCCCATCCTGATTATTTGTCAAATACCAGCTTTGACAGATCTTACTGTGCCTCCCATTTTTCTTTTAAAAGTTGAAATTAAAACTTCTAGAAATCAACATGTGATTTCACATGTATGGAATAGAAATATAAAACCCATTTGCATGTCAGGAGGCAATTTGAGCAGCTGTAACACATCGCCTCGAAAAGATACATCTCACTTATCTTCAGTTGCACCAGTTCTTAGGGGTTGAGGTTCACTGAGAAAATGTGTCTCTCTACAAGCAGCTAAAGAGCATTCTTTTGCTCAGAAAGAAACATTAGTTTGCAGTTCCTCAGCTGTTTTTATTTTGTAATGAGAAGAGAGAAATCAGGTCATTCCACAGAACATAAAACAATTAGGAATAGACAATTGGAGGGATCCATTCCTGAAATTCTTACAATCTGATTACATAGCCAAAAATTTTAAAATTTTAAAAGCTTTCTAAAATAATATAAAACTGAACAGAATTTTTTCAATGAATGCATTGAAATTAAACCTCCTATAGCTGAATTAAAACACTTAAAGATTTAGATTTAAGGTCTCCCTCATTTAAATGAATTTTTTCCTCTTCAGTCTTAGCAGTTGTGGCTAAGTGAAGCAAAATAATGAACTATAATAATAGAAATTAATATTAGTCTTCTAATCATAAAACAAAATTATCAGTGTAATCCTTACATTTGCAGAATACTTAAAAGGGTACAAGGCCTTATTGATCAGCACTGAAGCTTGATTAGGTGAACATTAGAATCAGCAAACCATCCAGGCAGACTGTGAAACCTTTAGAGTTCATGCAGTGGTGTTCTATTTCAAGCCATGTCTCAGACTCTTACAGTGATATGCAATTGGCTGAGAGAAATTTTTTACTGTCTTGCAGAGATGATTTTCACAAGACTCAAATTGGAGATAAAATAGATTTAAGGGGCACCCTGAACAGACAGTAATTGATCATTGAGTTAACTGGAAGTGTTGAAGCTATTTTAAATGATAGAAAAACTAATCAAGATTTATTAACCATAGGTAACAAATCCATTTGAGAGGGCTCTGGAGAAGTAGGATAATCTGATTTGATAATTTCTTGGAGAGGAAAACTATCACTCACAAAAAATGTCCTCTCAAAGTTCTCATTTGTGCTCCTCATTGCAATTATTGCAGATTTGTAGAAGTTCTGTGGTGTGTCAAACTCCACCACTTAATCTGGACAATGTAATTCTCAAATAAACAAATTGTCAATGAACAATTGTAATCTAAGCATGTCGATAGAGAACAGGAATGTTAGACTATTCATATTTATAAAATTTCTCTTATCCTCTCATTATTGCTAATGATGGATAGCATTCTAAATGCTCACACATACAGGATTAGTGAAAAGACAATTACAAAAGCTGTTCCAGGAACACACTCAAAAGACTGCTACTTCCAGACCTTTTTCCAAAAACATCTCTGACATAAGTGACTCTAACCTATGCATTGCTATTCCTTCCATCTGAAGAGATGTTGCAATTTCTTTATCATAGCAAACTTTGCTGATCCCTATATATTAAAAAAAGTTTAAAACTATAGCCAGTCAACACTGTTCTATCGTCTAGCTCGACTATTACTAATTTTTTAAATATGGTTTATCTGTTCAGTTGCATTAGATGACCTGGTTCTGGAATTTCTTAAGACTTCAAGCAGCTTTTTTCCATCTGCTTTTGCAAGACGCTTATAAGTTTCGGTTAGCCTCCAGGGCTCCCTTTAAAACCACAGGTATTTGGATAATCCTATAGTCACTACATCAGGAGACACAAATATCAACAAGTGGATTGAAGGATCAGCTAGGTGGTTCTACTTAAGTCAGCGAAAAGTTCCTCATTGGAACTAGATAGTTCTAGATAATAGTAATTTATATTTTCAATATTTCAACATCCAAAATAAGTATTTCAAATCAGGTTCAAAGATAAGTATGAGACAGAATTTACAAAAGGGGAAATATGAAGGTTTTTTCTGGTGTTTTATTCTGGCTGTCATGATCTTCCACACCAATTCAGTGCTTTCCATATTATTAAATCTGCTTTGAATATATGATTACTTGAACTAGCAGTTATCAACCATATTAAGAAATTAATCTTGTTACTACCATGATACAGTGACTGATTTTCAGACAGAGAAAGCAGTCTTTTCAGGGAGATGTTCAGGGTCTACAGACAGACCATCTGCACACTTTCTAAATGGTATTTTATTATTATTATTATTATTATTATTATTATTATTATTATTATTATTTTAGTAATCTCTGTAATAACATACTCCACTACTGAACCTGATGTGTGTTCATACAGGATGNTTATTATTATTATTATTATTATTATTATTTTAGTAATCTCTGTAATAACATACTCCACTACTGAACCTGATGTGTGTTCATACAGGATGAGATTGGTCTCAATGTATACAGTAAGTATCAACTAACTTTATTCACTTTTCCATGAGCTGTTTCTTGATGTTTTAAATTTTTTCATTCTCTTCTGCCTTATCAGATTGACTTGCAAACTGTGAACATGGCTGTAAGGCTCTTACATAAACGTTCTTGGCAGCTCCTAACAAAATCCCTTTGTGCGAATATTTATCTTCTTGGAAATGGCATGCACAAGCCATGAATTCTAGAATTATTTTTATTTTTTGCATAGCCCTGTGATTTTGGTTGTTTTTTGAAATTTTTTTTCTGCTGCTGTTTATAGTTTTCTTATAGAACTGCAGAAGTTCTTTATGCAGTCAAGTTATAGTATTAAAAAATAGACACTTATAGCCAGAAAGTTGAATTTAAGAAACATCAAGAGGTGATAGAATCTAGATTATATCACACTGAAGCTACTTAGCCTTAGCATTGACTTACAGAAGTTGCACACTGAACTTTTAATTTGCAGAGCTAAGGAATTGTTTTACAAACATCAGATGATGCAACACACACACAGACACACAGACATGGACACACAGACACAGATACAGTGTTCATGTCATTTATTCAATGAAAATATGTTCAGTAGCTGGAAACTTTGAAAGCAAGACTTGGGATATGACAAGTTGAGGAGAAAGGACCAGAAAACACATTCAGTGGGATATGTGGAGGGCAAAGTGAAACTAGCAGATTAATTCATCAAGAAAAAGACAGGAAGAGCTGCCAAAACACAAGTGAAAACAAGACTTCAGGAATCAGTCAGAGATGAAAGACATGGGGAGGGTCATAAGTCTTTGATTAGAATTGTTAATAAGTGATTTCTTCTGTGTTGTGAAACATAATGTCTAAATTTAAATTAATCTGATATTTTTCTCTACTAGAATTGCTGAAAAATATAGCCACAAAAAGCAGGATGGATAAATTTGAGGAGTGGCTTCTTGTAACAAGACTATATATCTCATACTTGGGGCATATCTTCCATTTACACTTATACGAATTAGAAAATATTCCTTCAAGTTCTGAGAAAACACTGTCTGAGCCCTTACTCTGAAGCTCTCTTAATAAATATTATGGTACCATCTAGATTTTAAGATGATTCTAATATACCTTTTTTTCAGTATTAAAAAAATGTAATTGAATATCATTGTAGAGATAGACACATAAATCAAATAATAAAGAGAGATGAAGTAATATCTCGTGCTCATAACTTCTCTTATTGTAAGTAAAGTTATGAGTAATAGTTTACACAAATTAAATTACTGTACATTTTAATAAGATGAATTTACAGCTCCAAAATTATAGCTTCTCTTTCCAGGATTTAATTTGTAGAAATCTCTTTTGTCATTACATATGCACATACATTGTACATGGAGTTCTTGAATAACAGCATTTGTATCTTGGAGAATAAATGTGCAATAATCTTGTTTAAAAGTGAGTTGCAGAAGGTAGTAAAAAAGAAATGTGCAAATAAACCAACTGATTGTTGTAATAACTAAGATAGCCCACAGATATCTGATTGTGAGCTCTCATAACTGTCTTTGTACAATCTAATTCTGAATGTAGCTAAATCAAATTTAGTAGATTAATTTTTTTAATAATCAAAAAATGTTCGAATTAACCTTGAGGTTTTAGCAAGAAACTTTTAAAAAGTTTTTATAAATAGAATTTCTGAAAGTCTAATTTTGAACAGTCTGAACTTCATTAAGCATTTTTTTAATACAACATTAAAGAAAAGACAGTGTTATATTTTAAGTCACATTAGCCAAGTTAAACAAGTACTTAGACCTTAAGCATGAGTAGTTCTGACAGATAATAATTAATTCATTACTAAATTATCTTGATACACCACAACTATCTGTGGTGAATTATAAGTACATTGAAAAAGGAAAATGGGAGAGGCACTGCTGGACATAGATTTCAGAATATGATTTTACCAGTTTGTGCACTTCAGAGAGGAACACTGAAGCTGCAACAAGGATGGTAATCACAAGATGGGTGGTTGGAAACTTATTCCAGGTGGCTCAAGAGCACAACAGTGAGGCAACAAGTACCTGAATAAGAGGAACAGTAGCACATCCATACTACCACAAGTTGAAGTGTTTTATGATGGATTTTTGAAACTGGCATAAATATTTGAGGCATAAAACTCAAATGAGAGAACTTAAAATAGTGCAAGACAAGCCATAGGTAAATTTTCTGTTTAACTTGATTTAAAAATTAAAAGACAAGGCATTTATTTAATTCACAAATTAAACTTTTATTTTTCACATTTTCCCATCTCAATATGTTGAATAAATAACTTAAGTTCAGCTGAACCAATATTTTGCAGTGAATCTGAAAGACTACCAAACTTTTTTAGCCAGGCTTAGTTTGAAAATGTCAGACAAAATGACTGACGTGTATCAAAAGAGCTTTATTTAAGACTCATCACTTTCCTGTTTGGTTTCCATTCAGTTTATTGTACCATATAGCCAAATATCTCATGACTGTATGTGCCTGAGGCTTGAAGTTATGCATTCATTCTGCTACAGTGTGAGCACAACAGGATGGAAGCAGTTTCCCTGAAAAAGAGCAATTCAGGAGAGAATATGGTGTGAAGGAGTAGTTTCAGAGCTACTAAGCAACTCAGCACTGATCAGTCTAGCTCAATTTTTGCACCTCTCTAAGATGCTATCATGTTACTTAGGTGGTGTAGAGGATTTCTTTTAAATACATAATTTCCTTGACAGTATATACAGGCGCACATAACAATGCATCTACATGCAGAGGAATTTTTCTCAGTTTTTGAGGGATAGAAAAAATGGTAAAAGTTTGCTTTTTCAGACATGAAATAGTGCACGTTTAGTCTACAGTAGCTTCCATTTTCCTGTTTCCTCATAGGCATAAAAACTGCAAATCCCTTGACATCAATGTGCACTCTGTGCCAGGTCTTCATTAGCTTCTGCTGTCATGCTTTGAGGGGTCAGCTCTTTACAGCTTGTCTCTTTGCTTATAACAGGAAGTAGGTGAACTTCCTCGTCCTGGTGATTTCCTGCAAAAGTATTACACCAGAGTAGGCAGCCAGGCTGGCTTTTACAATTTGAAGGCGTGAAACTCTGCAGTTTTTTGGCCTGTCCAAACTAAAAACTGTCCCCACAACCAGTGCTGTGATCTTTGTGAAGTTTCCAGTTGAACATTTGGTCTCTCTAAACCCATAAAACGACAGAATAGTGTATTATCTGTAGCTCAGACTTATCCATATACTTGCTCTTCATAGGCCTGACAGTTTGGCAAAATCATATGGTTTAATCATCCTATTTTTTTTATATTCTGTCCTTCATTAAGAGGACAGTAAATACTCTCTTCAAAATCTCTACTACCAAAAGCTCTTTGGTTGATTTGAAAGTATGACCCAATAGTACATACTAACTTGACTCCATTACACTATGGACACATGAAAAATTTAATATCATCCCAATACTGAAGGACTGAAACAAATTCATCTTACTCTTTTCTAGAATATGTAAAAATTTTCTCAACTTTCTGCTGATCACTTTAAGAATGCTTAATTGAAGACAGATTATCCACCTTGAGGGAGTACAGTGATATAAACATCCTAAGTCTTCACTTCTGAAAGTGTATTGCAACATATCTGCAGTCCTGGTGATTTCTTTAAGGAAAAATCACATTTCTCAGAATGGCAAACACTCTTTTACCTACATATATTACTATCTTAGTTCATTTTTCCCCCAGTGTTTTAAATTAGTTCTCTTAATATTGTAATTTCAAATAATCCATAATGGGTGCTATTAACTTCTCACACAAGGATGAAAAAAAAGGTTTGCAGGGTCAGTTTAGTCTGTCACTATTTGCATTTGAAACAGGTTAGTGAAATTACCAGCCACACCCATGCAAGCTCAAGTGGCCCCATATCACCTTTCTGTCCCCAATAAAGGGAGAGTCACATGTTCTCAGAACGGAAACGCCTGTTAGGACACATCTCTTCCTTTTTCAATCCTTTGAGGTCTATTGTAAGAGAGAGACTTCATATGTCTCATTAGGTTTACCAAATTTAACCAAGAGTGACTTTTAAATAAATGATAGATACTGTCACTTGTTTAGGAATAGAAGGAAAAAGTCATGCATATGATAACATCCTTAAATTCAAAGCTTTGGAAATCATCATGTCTATCATACTTGAAAATCAGTAAGCATGCACAATGTATAGCTTCCAGTTTACAGGGTTTTTTTTCAAAATCTTAAATTTCTCTTCTTTTTTTCCCTTTCAGAAAATGTTGGAGTTGTGCTGCACAGCAAACGTTTATTTTAAACCCTTAATATAGTACTGAAATTTCACCAAGCACTAGGTCGGACAAAATAATGATGTAAGCTGATAATTGAATTAATATACAAAGTCAAATAAACACCTTTATTAACCAGACTCACTTTGATGCCCGAAATCACCCAAGATTTTGTTTTTTCTGTCTCCTTCACTATACTGCACCCTCCCCTATATGAAATATTTCTTTTGGAGCAATGAAAATTTTTTGAGTAGATAAATCAAGTTCTTCTAAGTTCAACTTGTAGTCAATCTAATGAGAAGCTTCTGAGAACTCTGATTATACTGATGTCATAATTTATTTTTTCATTTTATTTGCTAAATCTTTGGAATTACTCGGATAATATGCAAGTAGCCAGTGGTGGATTTTTGAATACCACCTTATCACTGTCATTAGCTGAAAATGCAATGCCCTCAGTGGTTAAGCAAACAGCACTGTAGCGTCAATGCACTGCAGGGCAATATATAAGCTTTTAAATTTGCCTCCCTTGCTCCCCCACAGATGTTCAGCAGCACATCTGATTCTAAGTGTTTTCATTCAATGCATAAAGATACTCTTTAATCAAGTGATGTCTTCTAAACCACAAGCTGCTGAAAAACATATACTTGGAACCACAAAATATGAGCAAAGTTGCAAGTATACTCAAACAGCTGTTTTTTATAAGACAAACTTTTGAGGATGATGCAGTGCTGTGAAGTCTAATTGGCACTATGTTCATAGTCACAGAAGAACTCTATGTAGAAGAAACATCTCTTGAACTGCATTTTTCATTAGGGTAAGGCTCAGAATGCAAGCACACAGTGGTGATCCAAAATCATATTATTCAAGTATGTTAGACTTACATATGTCTATTCTTTGGTGATATTAGAAAACTAGCAAATGAAACAGTTGTCACAGCCTCAAAGAAGTATCTTAAATTCATTGAAATTAAAATCCACCAATTTCCATTTTCTCACAGAGTATAGAATTAATAAGCTAAGAAATGTATTTATTTTAAAAGTTTTACTTTGGTATATCACCAATGATTTGTCCTTATCGGTGAGACATGCCACTGCTATGGGAAACGACACTGGAAGAATTAGCTTCTATAAGAGATCAAAGGGCCTCATATGGGCTGCACCAAGAACCACCACATGTTACTGGGACCCCTTTAGAACTGCATGGGGATAGGAAGAGGTTGCTAAGAACATGATTTTTTTTAGCCTGATGTTTGTAAAAATTATATAAAATCTGCTTTAGATGACAGGAAAAGATGTAAACACCAGAAGCACAGCAAGCATTGAGGTGTGCCAGGGCTGCAAGCTCTAATGATATAAATCCCTTCATTACAGACAACTTTTTTGTCAGATTATAGAAGAAGCTCATGAGGTTTGTTTGAGAAATGCAACCTGAAGCATGACTTTTGATTTCCTAACATTTGAGTCCTGGAGCTTTCTAAGGCACGAAGTGGCAAGGCTGGCAGGCCTGTTCACGTTGTTCTCCCTCTTTGGCTATGTTTCATTTCATGAATTCTGTAGGCACACAATTATCTCCCTTTGAGGAAAACACTGGTCCAAGTAAAGACTAACTTCCCTGCAGAACAGAACGAAACAGAAAAATTCCATGTGAAAGAAAACTGTCATCCACTACATTGTGCCAGGGTACTGAGCTTTGAGAATAAGACCAGTGACTAACCAATAAGTTGTTTACTGGTTGTTAAATACTGGCAAACCCCCATTATTCCACTCTAATGTTAACTGTCTAGGCACTTGTTACCAAGTTCTACTGGTTCTAGATACCAGTATGTTATTATTGTTACTTTTCTGATGTTACCTTTCTGTTATCAAATGCTGTCATTCTGATCAGATTCTTAGGTTTCATAAACTGGTATGTAAGGAAACTTAAATTGAAATGACAAAGCAAAAGCACCTGCTGATACTGGTTTTTTTATTTACATTGTATATTTTGGAGAAATATGGAATAACAGAGACACATCACTTTTAAGTAGGTAAAAGACATGAATTTAATTCCACCTTATTTTTCTCAGTGTCTATATTATTTGTGGTATCTCTAGATGCTAGAGTAAATAGGCTCACTTAATCTATTTACAATAACTAGTTTAACAGGGTTTTGACTGGATTTATATCTTACTTATGAACTTAATACCAATTTCATATTAAAAAAAAAGAAAATATATGTTATTTAACTTGATTTATTTTATCTACTCTATCACTTAAGAATCCCAGTAGGTCTGAAAAAATTATGTGGCAAACAGTTAAAAAGTTCCCTAGTTCTGAAAGGTGAATTTTTGTTTTACAGTTATGTGGTTTTTATTGGTATAATAATATGCAACAAAACCAAAATAAAAGCAGGACATTTAAAAAAAATTTTCTCAGGAAAATGCAAGGCCAAACACAAAAGTATCAATGTTATATTTGCCTCTGTCTTTTTATGAAGAAAACAGTTTGAAGCCAAAACACCTCGAGAATATAAAGTAAACAAGGATTAAAATGTTAATTAGTTACCTTTCTGAAATGAAGCAGATGGACAAGATCAAAAGTGGAAGAGAATACTGAAAAAACCTTTTATTTATGACATTGAGATAATAGTGTTCCTTAATCCTTTTAGACATGTATCCCTAAATTATGATTGCATTTTATAATTGTACCTAATTTGTAATAAAAAATTTCCTGGGTAAAAATACGAAAATATAATAAATATCTGGCGCTGAATTAGAACAAGTAAATCAGGACACTCTGAGAAGAAGAAAAAGCAATTTTCTGACAGGACTTTAGAGATGCTACTGTGACTCAAAAATATATTAAATTACCCATAAGAAAATAGAATTGAAGTCAAATGCATCATCAGTGAAATAATTTTTTTCTGATTTGATTGTCTCAATAAGAATGAAGAGATAGAAAGGAGATAAAATTTCATAACTTTCAAAAACCAGCCACTGGCTCTACCTTTGTCACTTGTGACTCCTGCAATGCTTTTTTTTTTCCAAAATGCACCCTTAGTTTAAATCTTCATCTCCAAATGAAACCTGGTTTCATTTCTCTATGCTTACACTTTTCAACATTCATTGACTGTATTCACTTCTTACAAGACTTGTATTTTATCAAGCAAGATGAAATATGAATTAAAAATAGCCCTAGAATTTATGTAATTTTGGTTAAATCTTTTCTAATTTATATAGCTTGCCTTAGGTCAAGTAGCAACTTGCTTAATCCCCAGTCCAATACCCATTTCAGCAGAGAGGTTTCTGACAGAACAATTTGGTGACTGAAGAGAACCTGATATCTAATCTAACCTTTTGTTCAACCTCCAAGAACACTACAGATGTGCCTCCAGTACATCATGCAAACATTATCTTACTCATTTGGCTCTGTCTTTTACAGTGCTTCATATCAGATGGCCTTCTCTTTTCTCTTAAAGCTTACACTGGGCTTATTTTCCCCATACTGTTTTTACAATTCAGCTTATCATCATGACCTGCTTACCTTTGGCTCAGCCCAAGACAGTCAGTGAGGAACGACTAGAGTTGGTTTTGTTTGTTGTATATATCCTTCATAGCAAAGTGAATACAGACACAGTCTGAAAGTTCTGATGTTGTAAGTACCACAAAAACTGAAAGCAAACTTTGTATGAACTATTTCTGTCTGCAGTTTAGACAAGAGAGAAAGCAATCAGATGAAACACTTTGGAAAAGCTATAAAGACTCAGTACCTTGTAACTGAGTAAACCAATTTGCCATGAGAACATCATTTCAGACTGATATGGGCTTTTAGCTTAGTAAAAGACCCTCTAATAATACTCAGTATTATTTAGAGATATTATAGGAAGAAAGATGATAATACGATTTATTCAGATATTCCACTGAGCAATTTCAATATGATTTTGAGGATAGTTAACAATAGTCACATTAGAGTGTTTGCACGGCCACAATTATACTTTAATATCCAAAGTGCCTAAAGCCCAAACTGAAATAAGATCTAGGTTATATAGACTATGTGCTCATTGAAAATCTTTTAAACACCAGCACAAACCAGCACACCAAATCATATCCTCCCTTATTTTTGTCACTTGATCCGTGATTTGATGTGTATATAATAGTAAATTGCTATATTTTCATTACTAGTTTCCTGTCCCAGAGGTATTTTCTTTTCTGGACAGCTTAATACTGGTTTAAGGAACCCTGCCACCAAACCATCAAATATTAGGACAAAACAGTCATCTGCCTTTGAAAGTTGCACATTATTCTCTAGATCACTATTAGATCTGGAAACAAAATGTTCAGAATACATGTACAGTCCTCCTTTCCTGGCTTCCTCTGTGACTATCGAGGTAAATAAGGGATAGGCATGTTATCTCTAAAAGAGCTGGAAGTTTAGAGCAGATACAATTACCTTTATTGCCTGATTTGCAGATCAAGACTGCTTGCAAGCTAACCATTGGAAAGTTTCCCATCTAATTTAACATCTTTGGTGTCAGGCACAAATCACTGATAAGAAATTGTTACCATATATCTGATGAGAATCATCACTTCTGTAATTGACAAAGAGTTGGTTTTTTTGGAACATGTTACTTACCTTTGTCTACTCTATTTTTTCATCAGCATGCCCTATATCAGCTGAAAAAAGCACAATATCCATGCTTATGAAAGTGTGTGTGCATCTATAATTCCATAGCCATGACCTGTAGCTTTTAAAATATGAGAATAAAGGAATAAACACATGTTAATATATTCCTCTCAGATTTAAATGGAACTTTGATCTTTTAATCAATTTAATCAATTCTTTATAATCAGAATGTGTTGAGGCAATGAAACAAGGTGTTGCTATTTTGCACTCTTCCAATCTGAGCTGTCACTGACTGTATTTTTATTAGCATATGGTATAGTTATCATAAGAACGGTTTGAGAAGCGTATCATTTGTTGCTGAGGACCTGATGCCATACTGTTATCTAAGAGTTATATGAGTTTAATCTCATTATAGGTATTGAATGTCCGTGAGGGATTGGAGTGTATTTTTCTGTGAAGTTTCATACACAAATGGTCAATTCAGTGCAGTCTGGGAATTCTCCATGAAGAAAATCACATCAGCAAGTGGGAAAAATTGGAATATTCCCTTCAAAGTCTCACTTCTCTCCAAATGAATATGCTTAGGCAGAGAAGCATACCAGCTTTATAACACTCATGGTAAATGAATAATCATGGAACATTTCACCAGGATGAATTCAACACTTCTCATTTAACTTTTACACAAGATAGCTTAGAAAAACTGAATCTATAGGAAAGAAGTAAGGGGATGAGTAACACAGAATATACATCATCCTCTCCACCAGAGATTATGGAAATAGGCAGTTTCTTCTGCAACTGAAGAGTCATCAAAATTGCTATAATCCCAACTGGTCTCTGCTAGTAACAAAGGTTTAAACAGAACTCTACCAACAAAAATCAGTAAGAATAGGTTTTAGCTCAACTGCTGCCCACAGGTAAATCACCTTGAAAATACATTTTTAAAAACCATATTGGTAGTGGGAATTTGTCAGCGTTAAATTCATGGTGAATTTCCAAACTCATATTTGTTCTGGTTTTGGAGAGTAAATTTGAAATATTTATGCAAGTCAATGCTATCATCACAAGCAAAAATTATCTAACCCATTAGTAAGTAGCAGGAAAGAGCTCAAGTAGTAGGAAAGCAATGCTTGTTTTTGTTTTTTTTTAAAGTCAAATGAACATTCAGATAAAGTATTCAAATACACCTACGTTGTTAAAAACAGCTGCATTTGTATTGCTTACTCCAAAGAGAGTCAATAAACATATATCTTACATCTTAAGATTAGTCAGGAGCATTTTCAATATTTTTTTCCTCAATATTGAAGAAATATCATCATCAGAATTTAAAGCAGAAAAATTGTTTTCCTAGAGGTTCTATTTAAAACCAGATTCATCGGTATTTTACGTCAAGTTGAGAAGACACTTTTTCATGTTAATTTGGAAGTTGTCATAGAAAAAATATTGCCCCAGTGAAATAATAGTTATGTAAAAAAGCACTGGACTTTCAAAAAACCCCAGTATTTCAACTTCAGTAAAACATTATACACATGAAATAGTAACATATTTCATCCTCTAGCTTCCCTATACCACAAGGAATTCAAATTGATTTGGAAGATTTTGCCATCAGTGACTGAAAATAGGTAGAGACATATATGAATAGACATCTATTTTCTGCATTTCTGTACTCTTAAAACAGATAAAATTAAATGCTTATACTTGTTCACGGATCATTTCTCCATAAGAAATATTTGGCCATTTGCCTTCAAAACTTTTGTAAAGTATCCAGAAATAAATATGACAATAGAATGTCACCAGTAATAATCTGGTAGAAAATAGCAACTGACGTTTTCATTCAAGGTTTTTTGTTATTTTACTTGCCAAATTACTATTCACTAAGACTGCTGATGGTTGAGATAACCCTTATGCATGTCTTCACTACTATTACAAACTGCAAACTTGATTGAAAAGTTTTTGCTTGCACCGCCAATCTTCAAAAAAGAGAAGAATGATATTTCTTAGTCGAAAGACCAAGTGGTTCACTCTGGTTTACCTCCATACCTGTTCAGCTCAGTACTGCTCTGCAGTCTTTCCTTGCTTGCCTGAAAACCATGTGACGCAAAGCTATATCATAGCATCTATGCAGGAAACCACGTTTACCACATTCAACCTTATAAATGAAGCAAACTTCCTTTTTCCAGATATCTGGTTTTGTTTGTCTAGTCCATCCTCAAGTCTTTTGACAACTCTTCTCCTCCTTTGTCTGTTCCAAAGAGAGCTTTAAAATACCAAACATTACCTAATTTTAAAACTCTACTGCACTGTGATGGGTTGACCTTGGCTGGCCACCAGGTGTCCACCAAGCCACTCTATCATTCCTTTATTCATCAGGACAGGGTAAGGACAAAATGAGATGGAAGAAAAGCCCTCATGGCTCAAGATAAGGACAATTTAACAAATCAAAAGCAAAGACCTTGTGTGGAAACAAAGGAAAAAATTATTCTCAACTTCCCATCAGCATGTGATGTCCAGCCAATTGCTGGGAAAAAGAGCTTCAGCACACACAGCTGTTGCTTTAGAAGACATCAGAATAATGAATGCACACAAGCCCATATCGCCCCTTTCTCTTAGCTCTCATTATCAAGCAGATGCCATGTGATATGGAATATCTCTTTGGTAGGTTTGAGTCAGCTGTCTTGACTGTGCCTTCTCCCAAGCTATTGCCTACTCTCAGCCTGCTGGTGAGGGGAGAATGTTGGAGAGACAGACTTGATGCTGTGCCAGCACTGCTCAGCAGCAGCCAAAACACTGTTGTGTTATCAGCACCTTTCTAGCACCAACACACAGCGTGGCACTGTGAGGGCTGCTATGAGGAAAATTAACTCCATCTCAACCAGACCCAATACATCCACATACTGACTCATACAGCCTCATCATCATTCATCACACTTAGAGGTTGACCTGGACTACCTGCAATTTCGTGTCTGCAAAATATTGTTAAAGCCCTTGAGGAGTCAAAACAGGTTCTTCAAAATGCAGTCAACACTGATGGCCTCCAAGAATAAAATGTGAGGAAAGAACCAAGACATATTACCAAGTATAACATGGAAAAGATGCACTTGTGTACATATCTTCAAAAAGTTTTCATATCTTCATGCCGGAAGCGGTCCAGAAATGTTGTCAGCATGTAGTAAGTTTTGAGATCTTTATTCTGCTTCTCAGAAGAGAGACTTTTGATTGACTGGGGGCTTACTATAATCCTGTGCACGAGCTAGATATACACGTGCTTCTAGCATTAAAATCCACTGCCACATAGAGAAAGATAAGGTTCAGTGTTATATTAAATATTCCTGATGAATGAGACAGCTTTAATTGTCCTACTATTTAGTTAATAATATTTCACAACATTTTAGTTTTTTAAGTTACATGTTTGAAGACAAAAATTTTGCAATTCTCAATTTTTTTATTTATTCCCTCCACTTTATGGCAAAGCAGTCATCTAAAACAGGAACAAGAACTGAAATAGTTTCTGTGGGTTTCTTAAATTTCTTTTAGATGACATGTGAAGATGAGCCTGAAACTAACATTAACTGGAAAAATAGTCATTAGTAAATGGTCTATATGACCTAAAAAAGGTTCCCTACCAGACATATTACCAGATTTATGCTAAATAGCCAAATAGCTAAATAAACACATGCTAGACATAATGAAGGAATCACACATGCTTCACTAGGACCTCATTGGTCTGCCAAAGCCATTAAAATTATAATAGGTTGAAACCAACCTGAAATGGCTGGTAGCCACATAATTGGACTTAGTAGCTGCTGTAGAGAAAAATCATCATATCATTCCATCTTCTATATCTTGGTGAGAAGGTGGGAGGTGAGGGAGAGAGGGAGTATTAGAGTAGTTGTGTCAAAAGAATGCAAATTTGTTGTGCAGCAAATAAATACATTCTATTTACACAATGATTTCCCACAGAGTGACTGCTCGAGTCAGCTCTGTGGCACCTGTAGAAGCTATGAAGGCAAGACGTAGGTAGACGTGTGTTAAAATGTGAGGAAAAATTAGTAATAACTACTGCTGTCAAGATTTTTTGATACACTGACAAAACATTGCATTTATTACACCTAAGGCTGTATTTTTTGTATGGAAAAGGATGCAGCATAACAGAGTGCGGAATCTGAGCTCAAAATGCAGAAATGCTAAAGCTAGGAGTAGACATGAAAGATACGGTTCCCTGTAGAGGCTACATCTGTTTCAATACAACAAAATCATTTAGGATTGTTCTCTGACACTGAGGTCACCTTGAATTCTTTCACCCACACTCATATATTTCAATTTATTCATCCTTGGAAAAGGTCATGGACTTGTTCTAGTTCACAATTCATTCACTTGGGAAAGAGTTAACTGATTAGGGCCACGAAGACAGTTGAACGATTTTATGTTATAGAAAAATGTGACCGTTTTCCATTGAAAATATCACTCTCATAATCAAAAATGTATGCAGACAATATGTTTCAAACCCAAGAATGTTAGGGAAACACAAGGTGAAGTAAGCTTGTATCCATACTTTCCACCATTACAGCTATCTAGAGAAGTACATAATTTCCTGCTGTGAAAATAATTTTCCAGTTATTAAGTCAGAACTGTAAGATCATTTTATTTCTGAACAACTGTCCACATACTGTTTGAGGAACATAAATTGTGCTTTCATAGCAATATAAGACTTCCTTCTCAGGCTGCTCAGGGTCTCATACTGATGGTTTTGACCCAAATCCTCTCTTGGTGGAACAGTCACATAAGCAGAATTTCCAGATATTGCTACACATGGTAGGTAGTAGCCTCAATGAAACAAAGATAATCCAAACCAATAGATTATCTTAGCTTCAGAAAAAAATGTGAGAGAAAGCACTACACTGGACTCAGGGAGGAAGTGTCCCTGTCTCCTTGTACATTTTCTGATCATACCCATCATCAGGAATATTTGATGTCAATACACTTTTCCATTATGTTTGGGCAAATGTATTACTCTATTTGTTATAAAGAAAAAAAAAATCAAGCTACAGCTGGTAGCTTGAATTAACAAGTTGCATGTTTCATCATATATCCTGTTGTTTATCCATTTAGAATGATCTCACAGTCAAAAGAGTTTACTCAATTATAAACCATTTAATTGCATTAGAAGCTTTATTTATTTATTTTTATTAATAAAAGTCTAAAAGTAATTGTGACTATTTTCATGTTTACTTCCAGGTCTCCTGCAGCTGAATCAGACCTGTAGTATTGCACAAGTAAATAAATTATTTACTTTCTTGTACCTGAAGGAAATCTACAACAGGAAAAACTAATTTGCTTCCTTTAAACCTAATTCAGAGAATTGGATTTTTTTTTTTTTTTTAAGTACAAACAGATTTAGGGCTTTTCAGATCCAGGACTGTGTTTCTCTTTTCTTGTTCTTACAACATCATAGAGGACACCTGAATCCTCATTTCAGTACAGTAGCCCTGTTACATATCCAGACTAAAATATCAACATACTCTGAGAATATGCTTAATATTTTTAAAAAAAAAGAAGACAAAATATTCTAGAGTATACTCAATAAAATGTGTAATGATTTATTTGCTTTCATGTGAAACACAAAGAAATAAATAGAATGATAATTAAGAAATAAATTCTGAAAATAGTAATCTTAATTTTATCAATCTTTATCAATCTCAAAAAGATTTCCTCTGAAAATATACTTGTCTTAGAAATGTTTCAAATTTGTTGAGTAAGCTAGAGCCACTCAAAGGAATATTCTTTAGCTCTGACCTCATAAATACTGAGTCTTTTAGCTGAAATCAGTTTTCCTCTACTGATGCATACATAAACATTTTACCTCATACACAAGTAATTAAGATAATTAGTGCCATGTTTATGATCTAATAAACCAGAGGTAATGCAAGAAACTAGTATGAATAATGAAAGAAAAAACTAATAATCTAATGATGACGTTCTTTACCTATATCAGCATGATACTGAACGTTTCAAAAGCCACCTCACTGACAGATTTGCCATGATCTATCTTCTTTCTTTTGCCATTCTATTGGAAGCTACATCCTAATGAAAGTGACTATGATCCATTTTTGGTTAATCCAGAGAAAACAATGAGGCAGATTAACAAAAAGGCTTCGGCTTTCAGACAGTTAATGTCTCATTTTTAACAGCAAATATTTCATCAGTGGAAGATTTATAGACCTGACTTAGCACAGTGCTTGCTGTTGAGAGCACGAGATCCTTATATGATCACTGTTTCAATATAATCATTGTTTCAATATAATCATTGTTTCAATTGATTCACTACTGTCAAATATGTGTATCAGTCCATTGCTGTTTCAGCCAAAAGAAAACCATTACCATTCACAGCAAGTTCAGGTCTGATCTGAAGACTCCATCATAGCATTTCTCAGTAGACTGTTTTTTAATTAATACCTTTAGACAGTGAGACACAAATGTACAACATACCTATCGCTGCAGAAAATACAACAATTTTGCTAATCAAACACTTGAGGAAAATGTTCTGTCTGTGTGTAAAACTGCTGAGGTGGAATGTTTTTAATAGTACTTTATATTATTGTTGCCAACTGTAAAACATATGGCCTTTTAGAGAGGACAATCATGTCCATTTTACTAGTTAAGCTACTCAAGTACAAGGAAGGAAGTGGAAGAGGTGGAAGAGATGGAAGAGTGTCACTGATGAAATGAGTCTTCTCTCAAAGGATCTTTGTTGAGGTCCATTCTTTGGGAGGAGTGCAAGATGCCCGGCTTTCCGGAGGGTCGCAGGAGGCAGGAACAGTCCCTGTTCGGCTCCTCGGGTCTGGGCAGGATCGGCACTCTCCCAGACACCCAACAACTGAATAACTTCTCTAATGCAGCAGCAAATAAAAGAGGTGGGAAGGTTCCTTCTGCTGGCAAAATTCCACGTGGGGGCTTTTATTTCCAAACCCCAGGCCTAAAAGGGGCACAGGTAGAAAGACCGGGACAGGGTGGAACCCAGGGGTTTTATATGGGGGCAGGGATTAGGCGGGATTGGGGTTAGGGGGCCAATGGGAAGAGGGGAAGGGATTTCCTTCTGGGTGAAGGCAGGGGCCAAACAGAATGGAGAACTCAACATGTATTAACACAATAGAATGAAGCACCCTGGGGGGAAGCTATTCCTACCCACATCTTTTGGGGTTTCCCAGAGGTTTTTCCCAGCCCATGGGGTCCCCTGGGCCCCTTGCTGTGTGGGCCAAACAGTCTCCAAAGATTCTTTCTATGATAAATTCACAAGTATGCTCACTGTACAGAGCAGCTTATGTAATCAAGTCAAAAAACCAAAGAGGATTTGAAGAATTCAACTTGTTTTAGTGTGAGAAAGTAGATAAGTATTGTACTTTTCCAGAAGATATTTTTAAAGTATTGTCTGGCTTAATGTTGCTTTTTTTTCCTAAGAAATTTTAACATGGGAACAAATAAAATTGAAAAAGTTTACATAGTTCTAAAGGGCTGCAGTTTCTGTAATTATGAGTAAAAATAGCCCATACTTTTATGAGCATAATTAAAAAAATACAGGAAGTCATAAGTGGGAAGGTGAAAACTCAGAACTAGAAAGAAAATTATGCAACCTTCATTAGGTGTTTCAAAAATAAAAGCAGGCATATTAAAATAATCCTAATATCTATGGAGTTTCATGGGTTTTCAGCAACCAAAGTAATTTAATCAATACTACTGAGAAAAATAAGTGGAGTTTATTCAGTATGTGCTGTCCTTGTAATTAGAAAAGGTTAATCAATTTTACTATATGGTAAGACACACAGAACAAGGTATTTGCAGGAAAGCAGGTCTTTACAACTTCAAAAAGCTGCCTATTTCCCTGCCTAGGGAAAATTACAGATTTCAATTCTATAAAATTAACTTTGTGCTAAAAAAACTATCCCACAACTACATGCAAAAAGGACAAGTTTTCCAAACAGTTTTGCATAGAGTACGCATACTGTTTTGTTTACATCTTGGTTTTTTAATGAGTTATTGTTATTGTCTTGTGAAAGTTTTTCTAGCATTTTTTGTTTTCATTGATTACTCAGTTTTAGTAAATGACACTTCAAATAAAGAAATAAATCATTCTCTTTATACCATGCATGATTGAAAAAATAGCATCAGCTCTAGTAGTGAGGACCTTGTCTGAATTCATTATACATAGATGAGACATTGCACAGAAGGAATTTTATGAAAGTAATTGAGATCTAGTATAATAAAGTAGGAGAAATATTAACATTGTTCTGGAATTTTACAAATAAAACATACATACTGTAAAGCTTGAAGTGGTCCCTAAATGTATCTCTCTAAATCACAAGGCCATGTCTGGAGCATAGAAAGCATATGAAGCATATTATTCTTCACTTAAACATATTAAAAATAGTTCTAATTATATTGGTTTTAAAAAAGAAATTTTGTAAAAATAAAATATCAGAAGAAAGTGAGACAATAAAAATGTTTTTATTGGTAAAATGTTCATGGTGTATTACATGCAATAATTGCTTCTGATAAGATTAGACAAGTTGTTTTGATTTCAAAACATTTAATTCAAAATCCTATGTTTTATTTTTTTCTTGAGAAGGGCAATGTCTACATTGTAGCATCTAAGTATTTAGGCATTAAAGAACTATTTTACCACCTAACTTACAGAATTTAACCCTAAGCAGAAACTGGTTTATTATTCTGAGCGGAACTAAACAAAAGCTGTAGACAACTGAGGTATGTCTTAGGCAAAGATAAAGTGTTTAAGCTTTTCCTGTCTATATTTAATTTTAGATAAACACAAATGTGCAACACATTTTTTTTAAACATGATGAAACCAAGGTCCTACAGCAGGTTAATCGATTTTGCCTTAAAGAAAGCAATAAAGATTCAATGAGAATTCAAAACTTTGGTATTTTGACTCATGCCTGTCTTTCTGTAAAGACCCCTTCCATATGAATTTTCTTTCAGTCTTCTGGTTTTGAGATTCATAATGGCTTAGATCACTAGTAAATTGAAGAGAAGGCTATGAAAGGAAAACTTTCCTTTCAAGAAGTAATGTTAATTAAAAAAATGCGCACCAAAGAAAACATAAAAAAGACATACTAAAGAATACATATTTATATTCTATATAGATATACAAAGACATAATATAGCAACCTGAAAAAACCACCATTTACATGGCAATAAGATCACGAAGTGCTCTCTAATTACAGTTTAATATTGTTCAACCCATAGGAAATGGTACCAACACTATTATAGTCTTAGTAAAAAGGAAATTATATTATTTTTATACAACGTTGTGATGTTTACTATGCAGTTGCCAGATTACTTGGGAAAAAAAATCCTCTCAAAATTGTGTTGTGTTTCTTAGCAGGTCACAGGAAGTGCTTCTTATGGGTCAAATGAGGAAACCTGTGAATAGGCCTTAGTTAGAAATAATATGAAATCTAATCTCTGTAGTCCTTACAATTGCATTTATGGTGAATGCTACCTGTGAGCAACTAATCATTTTCTATCAAACTATTATCCAGTGCAGGGTTGACCTAGATTAGATAAAATACATATTTCATGCTAGTATTTATTTACAGTACAGTTTTCTCAACATCATTGAGTTAGTATAGTGATACTTCTGCACTGAGAAAGTGAAGTGGGAGTAGGAAATAGTTAATTAAAAGTAATACCCTCTTTCTTTTTTAGAAATGGACAAAGTAACAGCTGGCGCTGGCTACAACAGCTGCCAGTGTTCTGATTTTTGGACAGATGTGTTTTCCATGCAATTTTAAGTTCACAAAGACCAGATGCTTCTCGTGGTTGTTTGAAACAGTTTCTCCATGTTCACTTTTCTGTGATTTGCTTTGAGCTAAGGTTTTAGTTCTGAACCTTTCACTGTTTGTATTTATAAAGTTCTCAAGCAAGACAAGATATATTAGGTTCAAAATTGGATTCACTTTGACATCACATTGCTACTTTTGATGTATTTTCCAGTTAGACTCAGGGGTAAAATTATCACACATGGCACTGTACTTGCATGTATGTAACATGTACATACATAGATAAAGATATAAAAATCAATGTTTCGTGTAACCACCTGTTAAAATTTCGAAATTAGTTTACTTTAGAAGGGTCCATGTTCCCAGTTTCAGTCAGGTTGAGGAAAATTTGAGTATATCTATTTGCTCACATAAAGGTTGGACTACTTCCTAGAATTGTACTGGAAAACTGGAAAAGAAAACAAACTACAGGATTGAATTCTAAAATTTTCTGGACCTAATCTTGATCTTACGAAATGCTGAGCATGCTGTCACTGATCCAAGAAAATAATTAGGCCCAGCAATTACAACAACTGTTTAGCCTCAAGGATGAGAGGGATGTCTCCTTGGATTCAGCTGGACAGTTCCAATGTTTCGGTCTGAGTCCAAAAGTAGTTGCTCTGCTGGAATGAGTTCAGAGCACTTAGCATATTGTTAGATAGACACTTAAATGAACCACAGATTGATCTTGTCCTCATGTTTAGAGCTGTGCAACTCATTATTTTTCAGCATAGGCTGAAGTGATGACAGACAATTAAAAAGAGGTAATTGCAATGAACTCTGCATATTTCATATGTGATGGGACATAAGGAGAAGCTGGGTTCCCAAAGTTTGTTGCCAGAGCCCTGGTATAGAGGTAGTTAAGAGAGAAAATGTCAGACCACACCCTTCTCAGTGAGAACAGCACATCCATACAAAATTATTTGGGCTGTGCTGAAAGAAGAATTAAGCACAATCTTTTGCCTACATAGCAAAGGAAATAAAGATTAAACAATTTAATCTTTATGATTTTATGTCTATGTTTTATTCAATTACTCATTCTGTTCAGGAAATTTACAGCATGTATGTCCTCAGCTATTAATAATATCTTATCTATCTGGTCAAGGAGTAGAATAAGAATGACAGAGAACAATTAAAATACCTCAGATTTTAAATATTTAATGGTCATACCTGATGAAGTCTACCTGATTCACACTGTTTTCAAAGAAAGATGTTTGCTCTACTAAAGTAATGGAGGCAGTTGATAATTTAATTGTTGTATGGAAAACATATGTAAGCTCCCCAGCTTGTCCTCAAGCTATTTTTATTTCTGCTACTTTTACAATTATTAAATGTATTGTAGTATATATGCCTAAATTGTATCCCTGTGACCTATCTATTGCATACTATTTTTTTTTATTTCCTGTTATCTCCTAGAGGCAGCTGTTTATGTGTTTTGTGCTGTGTACTGTCTTCATATCTTGGAGGAATGGTGTGCCTTATATTTTGAGCCAATTTTTTGTGTTTCTTGCAGTCTCAGGAATGATATTGTTAAAGGATATCCAATGTCAATTTAGTTGTCTGCTGATGCTGACTGGGGACAGTATCAGACAGAATGCAAAAAGCAAATTCCTAGGAGCAGTCATGAAAAAATTCTGGCTTCCCCCATGGCAGCTTAATGCTGGCCTTAAAAAATTACACATTAATTAAAATTCTGAAAGTCTGTAATTTAAAACTTTCCAAAAATTATGTTCTATTTCCAATTCTCTTGTGGCTTTGCTTTGCTCTAACTTGTACTTAAAATTCTTAGATATATCAAAATACTTTTTTATTCTTCCTCTTTTTAAATTTTTGATCTCAAAGCATATCCATGTGTTATGTGCTGAGGAACAAAGGATTTATGACCTTTGAATTTGCCTCAGTGACCTTTGTCAAGAGCATTTTTATGCATGATAAAGTCTCCTGGTTAGCCTTCTCTATCATTATATCCAATAGTTCTTATGACACCTCATTTGGGTACTTCCTAGGAATTTTTTTCACATCTGTCTTCATTGATACTTGCTATTCTTTCATAATAAGTCTCAAGATCATTCCTTGAGCTTTCTTTAGTATTCTTGAGATGGATCGAGAATTTTTTCATGCAGTCATCTGGATAATGTCATATGATAGATGATTCATCATACATTGTAAGAACTAGATAGAAAGTACTTTAGTTTCTTTTGCAGAAAGTGCCATTTGTCATAAAAATTCACAAGGTCAAATTAGAAAAAAAATAAAAGAAGAGGAAATATTCATGCTTAAATTATTAGTATAAGAGAAATATTTTAAAGACAACCTTGTGTCAGGGACTCAGTGTTTCAACATCACACTTCTTTTCCCGCAGTTCCTCTCCTGGTTAGACTGTACTGAATAAGGAGATTTAATCTCACTGGAGACACTGGTTCACAGAAAAGAGTGTAATGATGAGATAGCCATATTATGTGAAGCAGCATATCAATAACAATTTTAAATATATGTTGGGTTTTTGTGGGGTTTTTTTGTTTGTTTTGGTTTGGTTTTTTAAGACATCCTTTCAATTTGTTTCTATTTCTTCATTTTTATATTGCACATATTTATCCTGGCTTCATGTATCTAAGAATACAAGCATAGAGAAAAGATTATTTAATCATAACGGCACCTTGATAGAAGCACAGAACTAAAAAATCTTTCAGTGGTTCATTCAATTTCAAGAAACTGGAATTTAATCATCAAGTAGTTAGCTAAGACAATCTAATTACTTTTTCTTATCTGAATAAAGACAGTAATAAATAGTGGAGTACTGGGAACCCTAGGAACCATGAACATGGCCACATACTAGCATCCAAGTAATGAGAGTAAAGGTAAACCCACAAATGTTTATTAGAAATTACTGCAGTTTGAACATGATTTTCTAAAATGAAAAATACTTGTATTATGTAAATTTTCTGTTCTTATATGATTTGTTCGTTCTGTAAACAGAATCAATAAACAAAAACAGAGAAATTTATGTGCATTTAGAGGAATGAAGGAGTTACAAATCAAATCTAGTGCTTTTATTTGTAAGTAGTGGCAGTGGTAATTTAAGAATTGCTAAAGGGGTTATAGACATTTCATTAACTTCACTCAACACTATTTCCATAGTACAAATCAGGTGATTCTGCAAATATCTCACTCCTTCCACCATCAAATGATTCCTTTTCACTTTTCATAGAATAGCTGAAGAATGTCCTTCCTTGATTGCTTTTTTCTTTTCTTGCTTTTTCCCTTCCTTTATTTTTTATATGTTTATATATTAACTGAGAAGAGTTCATTAGACAAGAATAGTTAAATATATTTTGACTTAAGATGTCTGACTGTTCTATGCATTTGAATTCAACATGCAGCTATATGTCCTTATAGCACACATTGTTGAATTTTATGAGCACTAAAGAGCATTCACACTAGGTAATGTTCCCACAGACATAGAACATTAGATGACTATTTCAAAAAGCATTACCTACCATTTGGTGTGCTCACACAGCCATGTGTACATAAATTGGTAACTAGTGTTTGACTCAATTTACGCAAAGTAATCAAAATTTGTTCATTCAATCCATTTCCTGGCAACTACAATGACTCATTAGTAAATTGTCTGCCTATAAGCACTCCAAAAGCATAGCTTCTTCCCAAAATTGTTTGCATTACCTGAATTACCTTCAAACTTAAATAGGTAGTTCATAAAATACCAAGAAATGGAGTCAGGTTTATTAGGTTAATCATATGATAGCACACTGTTATGGATGCATAGTTCAGGGGAACAAATGGATGACTCGATTTATGCAATTTCAGAGTCAAAGAGGGTTCATACAATGTTCTTCCATGAATTTAGAAATCTCTTTCTCTGGGTAGAAAATACATATAATAAAATGATCCTTTGCTACACTTGCAGCTGAAGAGGAGTGACAGACATTGATCAGGACACTGATCCCCAATAGGCTAAAAACGCTGAAAGGTTTCATGGTCTTAGGAAACACTGTTCTTAACTACTCTACTAAGAAGCATTTCAGAGAATTTCATTTTCTGACTCTTCATCCTTCACCACAACAAGCTTATACACCAAAAGCAGAATTTATTTGATCTGTATACTACCTCTAGATTAAACTAACAAGCTTATACACCGAAAACAGATTTTATTTGATCTGTATACTGTACCTAGATTAAATTAAAACAATGGCCAATATATATTTTGGCAGTATGCAGTTACTGTGGAAAATTGGGGGGATTGAAAAGAATTTAAAGGAAGAAGAATCCATCAATTATATAAGGTATTTGTGTAAGACAGCCTGTTTAAACACCCTGAAATTACCCCTGAACTGAAATTTTCCAAATTTTTATCACAATAACATATAAAATCTAGATCTTTCTGTCTACTTACACCGATAACCATTCTTAATGCACCACATTAAATTTACTGTATCATCCAAAGCTTCTCATTTGCTTTGTTTTTTCTTCTTTTTCAGGGTAAGAAAAAGAGTGAAAAACTACTCTTTTGCTTTAGGTTCTACTTGGAACCTGGTGTAGCCTTCTGGGCAGGAGTGTCTTCGCTGCTCTTTGATGGGCTTGGTATCATGCTCTGGCATTGACTGGGAGAGCATTTGTGGCCCCGGGCCAAACATTGGCAGGAACTGTGCAGTTAAACAACAGCGGGTTATTTGCACTATGCTAACAGTTTGATATAAGTCAGTACTGCTAATGCACACAGCTACTTGTGTGCAAATGTTCAAGTCTGCTTCCTGGCCCTGATTAGCTTCCTAGGGCACCTATAATCAACACAGTCAGATTTTGGTGTTTGTTTAATTGCTCGCTTTTTGGTATGTTTTGCTTTTAGACACCAGCAGAGCAACAAATTCTAGAACATTTCAACCTGGTCTTAAACAGCTGATGATGTACTTACACATATAAAGATTAAATGAGAGAAAGGATAATTCATTACGTTGGATGCTTATGTTTGGGCTTAGAAGGATTGCAATAATTCACCAGTCCATCAGACCAAATGAGAGAGACTACCAAATCACTTGGCTTCTCTGTGTTTCTGTTCCACACCTGCCAACCTGTACTTTCCATTCCTCCCAGGAGTCCTGTTAAAATTATAACCCTGGCTGCCTTTCTGACAATTGCAACTCTGTCACAGTGCACAAATAAATAGGGAGTGATTGTTCCTAGCTCTGATTGTTAGAAGAAATTTAGTCTATAACTGTCTTGATTATTCTGGAGTTCAACAGCTATTACCATAGCAACCTGTTTTAATAACTTCCAAAGTGCAGAAAATACACTAGAATTAGGTTAATTCTGTGGTTAGGCACTGTACATAATGCAACTATCTGGATCCCCATAGAGACTACAAGGAATGCACATTCCAAACAGGAGCTTAATCAACAGATCAAAGCATCTTACTTACCAATGAATGAAGATTTCTTCCTCTTTTCTACAAAATGCTTTTATTATCTGAAACTTCTTATTTATTTTATTTTATTATTAATTTTATCTATGTAATGTTAGTGAAAGCAGTACTGTGTAAAGAAACTTTCGGCATTAACTGCCCTATCTCTGGAAAATATTATGCTTCTGGATCAAAAAGAAGGTTATTCTTTTTC
Organism: Orthonyx spaldingii; assembly: GCA_013397795.1. Taxonomy (NCBI): domain Eukaryota; kingdom Metazoa; phylum Chordata; class Aves; order Passeriformes; family Orthonychidae; genus Orthonyx; species Orthonyx spaldingii. The sequence goes on from VZTJ01006639.1 coordinate 303,348, forward strand.
TACACCTTTATGTCCCACCAAATACCAAATCATTAACAAAAAATGTTCTTTCTGACAATGCTTTAAAAAGTTTGTTTATTTACAAAAAGATAAATTCTTCAATTTCAGTTTTACTTTCTTTTAACTTGAGTAGACTTTCTTGTTAATTTTTTTTTTTTAAAGCTTTTATCTTTTCATTTTGGATCACTGATATTTAAGATCCAGAGTCATATCCAGTACAGATAAGTAATATACTGGGAAGAATGACTTTGATGATTACATACCATGAGAAAAAGCCAAAATAATCCCATTTGTTTTCAGTGCAAGTCTTTTAAAAATAAGACAATAAGACATTTGTAATATAGCATACTTATTGATTTTTGTGTGAGTCCCACCAAGATGATTTTACAGGAAAGAAAATATTGCTATGCATGCCTCTTGAGAGTCGTAGCTTTCAATTCAAAAGTTTGTAGACTATTTTGTTTTTTGAACTTTAATGTTTGAACATAGACTGGGAAGAGAAATAGGAGTGTGGGAAGGAAACCCAGAACTCAGAATATGAAGTGATGAGTTCAACAAAGTACGAATAATGAATTATTTTTTCAGTAGTAACAGTAACATGTTTAAATGGTCATATTGACACATCAGAAATACATACATATATACTGAGCACAAATATGTACTGCAGTCACTGGTGTTACATGAATTGCTGTAAAAATATATAAAAATTTCCAAGAACAGTCCAGTTCCTGAGGAGGATACCTCTGTACCTGTGTTCTCCCTCATCACAGTATTTAAATGACACTAAGTACTCAAAGGGTAAATTTTGATTTTTGAATCCATGATTAGAAGGACTGTCGCCAGGAAGCTAGATATGCTAGAGAAAGCTAAGTCGTAAAAGCAGCTACTCTTACCCTGACTACTTCCTATAAAGAAGTGCATCTTCTGTTTTCCTAAATTTGGGCTGAGTTTGCTACTTCAAGGTATAATTATGAAACCATATTTTTTCTTCTAGTGAACTTAATCAAGATTTGCATGAAAATACAAGCTTGACAAGCCAGAACAATGCAAAAATTTCTTAAGTAAGTGCACCACCCACTGAGAATATTGTTGTATATCTGAATCAGACATGAGTCAACATCTAACAATTATTTAGAAGTGGATAAGGTGGCATAATGCTAAAAAAAGCTCTTTATTTTCAGTAACTACAGAATTAAAAGCAATATTTTAGATCATCATTTCCTTTTCACTTTGTTATGTGATCCCAAGGACTAAGGGATGCAGTGCAATTTTTATTTATTTGTAATTTCTATCATCAAGTTTAGATGAGCCAACACAATTACCATCATCAGTTAACAATGACCTTGAGGTTTTGTTGCCTCACCCATAGACCCAGGCAGGTGTAGACTAGAATGTTTGTTCTTGTCTTTAAAACCACTTCAGAAGGAGATATTGGGCAATTACTGTGACTCTGGCCTGTCCACTGAACTTCTAATCTGCCACCTATCATGAATGAAGATGAAATATTTCTCTTTCTTCTTTAATTCAGCTCTAATACTCAGTGCTTTCATAAATGTTTTTTGAAAATCTGTTTGGACTAAGGTTTGATTCAGAACAGCTCCTGAAAGAAATAGGAATAGGAAATGAAAGAGTTGATGGGTATTCATAGTGTTCAAAAGCTTTTAAATCCTTTCCTACTTTTTCATCCTTTCTTCCAAGTGCTGGCAGGAAGGTAAGTACTTCAAACAATCCTCCCTCTGCTCTGAAGGTAATAAAAAGTTTATATTCATGCTAAGTTGTACCAATATTGTTGCAGTTTTGAGCTGAATTTTATCTTATTGTTCCCCACAGATTAGGGAATGTCCCAATATTAATAAACATCTGGTGTCATGACATTTTATCTTTGGCTATGATTCCAAAGACAAAATTAAAAATAAAAAATTGGAGTATATATATATATATATGATTTAAACATACATGCATTCAAAACTAATTTTGGTGCAGCTTGTCTGATACAGCTCTTTGCTTATTTTCTTAGATCCACATGTGCGTATTCTATACAAGAGAGTTGGTTTGCAGAGTGGTTATATTAAAATATACTCTATACTTCTTTTTGAAATAAGTTTTTTTCTAATATTAGCAATATTTAGATTATTGCTTTGCAGAAAAAAAACCAGGAGTAATAATCACTGGAAAGAAGATTAGTTCATGTGTAAGTAATTGTTTCAAATCCCAAGAAATTGGATGAACTACATCAAAGCAATGCATCAAGCCATTTAAGGACAGACTAATAAGATATATTTTAAAACTAAGTTGAACAACAGTTGAAAGGGACCAAAGAAAGGAGAGGTGAAAATTCTTAGTTAGTTAGATAGAGGATAGAAACAGAGAAGTGTATGTTACAAAATAAACGGATGAAAGTTGATCTCTGATACATGCTTCAGGAAATATGAAGACCAAATGAAACCAGAATAAGAAAGAGCCACCAAAGTCCTCAGAACAAAGGATATACTTACAGGAGACAACCAAGGTAGCTTGTTTTGCTAAACTTATCAATACTGAAGTGACTAGAATGTGTAATATATATGTATAATGCACATAAAAATATGTAACATACATGCAATATATAAATATGTATGTTCCATATATAAATATGCAAGACATGCTTAGAAGCTGCAAAAAATAAGGCCTCAAAAAAGATATTCAATATTTTCTATGAGAAAACAAAAAGCAAGATTGATTTCAAAATGATTAAAGGAGGAATTCAGTTTTGAAAAGTTGTCTTACAACGTTCTCTAGCATAATGAGAGGCAGGGAGAAAACAACTGATTTTTAAGATGAAGTTTGGTGTGTTTATGACATGACCATATGACATGGTTCCCTGACATGACAGAGTGCTAGGCACAATGACCTCAACAATATTTGTAGCTGTTGGAGACCTCCTAATGCTGCTAAGCAACATATTCTGGCATGATTATGATTCATGACCACTTTGAATTTGAATGGTCCATTGCCAGACATAGCCTCAAGATTCAGTAAACACATTTCATATGAATGTCACCCATTTAACATACATAACTCAGCAAAACTGTTGAAAGGAAGTAATAATGAAAGTAGAATATAAAGGTCTTAATGTACAGTAAAAGCCTCTGTATATGCTAATTTCACAACATAATACTAATATAATATTTATATACAAAATAGACATTTTTAAAATCCTAGATACCTGCCATATGCGTTATTTGCAGAGTAAGCATAACAAAGGACAATAGTCCCATAAAAGACTTAATTGTTCTGGTCATCTCAAAGACAGTTTGGCTTAAGCAAGGTCATGTCCTCAGCTGAAGGTAGCACCACTGTCTGGCATTAGAGAGAGCTGAAAAAAATCCCAGTCCCTGAAGCTTCCTCCCAAGAGTAAATGCTATTTTTAATTGGTGAAAAATAGAGCATACTAATTCTATCAAATCCGTGAATGAATTACATATGTGACTGTGTTCACTTGATTAGGGCATTGCTTATGAAGACAGTTTTGGGACGGGAAGTATATAAATAAGCATCTAAAGAAATTTTGTATGTACAGCACTATTTGCAGAGCAAACCGTAGGAATGATACTTTCCTACCCTTGGAAAATTTTTTGTGTCAGTTTTAAAAATTCATAAAAAGCTGAAGAGCTCCAAAAAACCCCAAACTTTTTCTTAAAAACAACAACAAAAAACTAGTATTCCTCCATCAGAAACTGTTAAGAATTAAGAAATTATCTGTTCCATATTTGCAATTAAGGTAAATTCTGTAGACTGTGCTTCAGGACTTTTTGGTAAGGAAGAAAGAAAGATTTCTTTCATTTAAATAGAAAAGAAGTAATGGGCATAAGTTAAATAAAAAACCCTACCAACAAAAAAATCACATCGAAACAAAACCAAAACAAATCAAAACAAAAATCAAATGAAAACCAAACCAAAACAAAACCTCCTTAATATAATAACATGAAAGAAATATAAAATTCTTCCTGAAACACAAGAAGACACCTTTTTGCTGTGAGGTTGATCAAAACTGGCACAGGATGCCCAGAGATGTTGCAGAACCTCCCTTTTCGGAGATATTCAAAAGCTATTTGAACATGGGCATGGGAAGCCTATTCTACGTGGCCCTTCTTCAGCAGGAGGATTGGACAAGACACTCTCATGAAGTCCCTGCCAGCCTCAACCATTCTGTGATTGTTGTGTCTCTGATAACTCTGCATAGTTTTCTCAGATATCCAGGTTGACATTTCCTTGTTTAAATCTGTTGTTAAGAAGTAATATGATGATAAAGTTTGAAATTTTCAGCATATTTCCAGTTGGATTCAGAATTAGTCCTATTTTTCACTTACTAATACCATGCAAAAAAACCATATGATCAAAAGATGTATCATATCTCAGTGCTACTAAAAAAAAACCCAAACCAAAAAAAAATGAGGAGAGATTAATACAATCAAATGAAAATACTTCTAGACTTATAATACAAAAGCATGGAGCAAGCTATAATGTCAGCTTAATTTTTCTTTGAACTAATTCAAAGTGCTATGGTCTGGTTTCTGAGCAACTCAGTCTCTAAGCTGCCTGCTTAAGTAAATGTGCAAATGGCTATTCATGCTTCACTGCTTCTATATCAGCTTTTACTGAAGGTTGCTTTCAGAACTATTTTTACTATGTTTGCTGATTGATTAATATTTCACTTCTTAGCAGCAATTGAAAGAAAACTTGAGTTGATAAAACAAATTAAACAGTAAGCCTTCACCATAGCCTTGGGATTGCTGCCCAAGACTTAAATAAGTCAAACCAAAGATCAACATATGAGGCAAACTTTATCAGCAACATTTTAAGTGAGTGTGTTGTGGAAAGAACTTTATTTTAAATGAATGCCAAGATTTTTATTCATAAGTACAAAACTCCAATAACAGTGTAGTAATATTTTTAAAAAGTTACGTCTATAACATCAATCATAGATTCAGAAGAAGTCGTGCATTTATAACAGTGCACAGGCTTTCTTTCTTTAAGAAACCCAGAACTTTATAAGAATATGCTTCAGAAGTACAGCTTGCTGCACTGACTGACCTTCACAATACTGAACCCCTGAATTTCCACGTGTTGGGTCTCTGGATCCAAATTTAAAAGCAATACTTGCTTTGGTGAACAATAAGTGGACCATTTCAGACATAAACAGGCAAATCTGCATCCATTCACAAGGCTTTGGGTGGCTCACTTCATTATAATATGCCACTATAATATATCATCTAAAATGCAGAGCAGGACATAGCTCTAATTTGAATAGGGTAAGGAGGGAAGGGTATTGTGGGTACAGTTCATTGTGTGATTAGTAGCATTCAGTCATTTTGGGCAGTTGCCCTGAAGGGAAAGAAGAAAATCTACTATCTGCTTGGAGGTTTTGTCCACCAGTAAATCACATCATAAAGATCAATTCTTACCAAAAAAAGGCTCAACTGACAAAACTAGTAGCTAGATAGACAGAAAAAGGTACGCATATGCTATAAAACATCACACACATATAGACAAAGGCAAGATCACTTGAGCTATATGTTGACATATATTATGTTCATACATAATATATACATGTATGAATTTAGAAGCAAATGTGTAAAAGACCACAGATGAAGAAGTATGTATGATTTTGAATTACTGTTTCTTTCATACCTGCATTAACAAAAGACTCTTTAGAGGAAGAAAATGCATCTTTTACTCAAAAGTAAGAATGGAAAAATGTCCATAGAACTGACTCAGATTCAGACTACTGGCAATCATGGATCAGCTTATTTAGCACACTGATATTCATACTGACTGTATTATTACTGATATTCTGAACCTTATCAATATCTGAGATGATGGAGTAAAATGTTCTATATGAGGATATCAAACCAGTAATTATTATATAAATATTTCTAGAATTATTCTAGAATATCCTACAGTTATCCTAGAACATCCTAGAATTATCCTAGACTATCCTAGAGCTATGCAATCCTATCTCTATCTAGAGAAAGACATTGATATAACAAATTGTTCTGTAGAAACATTTTACTTTTTTACCTCCAAGGAATGGAAGAAGAACTAATACCAAGAAAACCTCCATGGAATGGGTGTTCTGCTTTTTGGAGGATGTGATTCAACCTATTTTTACTAAATCAATTAAAATGTATGTTTTGGACACAGTTTAAATACTCACAATTTAAACTAACATCCTGAAAATCCCTGTTATTCTGGCACTGAGTCCTGGAGGAAATTCAACTCTTTAGAAGACGCAGATTTTTATCTGAAAATTCCTTAGATCCTAAAGTTTTGCTTCTTTACATGCCCAGAAATGCCCCGGTTTTCTAGAGTTCAAGAGACAGTGCAAATTTCATATCAAAACCTTACTGGTATCCCAATATGATCTGTTCCTTACCTTCTGAGCTCTGCTCCTGCTGAAACCTAGCAGCCATAAGGAAACATGGAAGAAACATTAAGCCAGAAACAAAGAAAGGGAAATAGAGACAGAAGCTCTTTCATACAGATGAGAAAATGGTAACTTGCAATTCTGGTAGAAACCTAGTTTCAGTGACATTTCAGTGTAAGTCAAGTCAAAGCAGGAACCAGAAACTGATCTCATGTATTCAAACACTGTGCTACAGAGTCCCACTTTTTGACTGAATGCCATCCAAGACTGAAGGCACAATTTTACCCCCAGTATTCCATACTAACTAACTCAGCTGAAGACTTTAGACACCATTTCTGTGAGCTTAATAGACAGGATATGATGCAAAAATCAAATGCCCACATTTATGCAAATGATCTGTGACACATCTTGACCTGTTACCCAAACTGTCTTTATTCTTTTTGTTGTCATTTAAAAAATAAAACAATTGAAATAAAAAAAAAAACAAACCTGTGTCTATTCCTCTGATGATTTGCTATTGTTACATTCACAAGAAATGTATTACTGGACTATATTTTAAACGTATTGTTATACATTTAGCTCATGACAGAGGTTGACTTCATAAAATCTTAATAGTGGTATAAACTTTGCTCTAAAATTTTGTTGCTATTTCTCCCCCTTCTCCCTCAAAAGTAGGCAAAATATCATATTAAGAAATTCTATTTATAGTGTTTTGAATGAAGCATAAAAACTTAAATAATGACTAAAAGAGCAATGCCTTTAGACTTGCAATTGCCCACAAATAAATTAATTGCACACCTTTACATATACATAATTGGATACACTAAATTAAATTGATATCAATTGCCTGATCTGCTGATGTATACTACACAATATAGTAGTAGAATCATTGGATCCACTATTCTGTCATCTTTTCCCATTTTTTTACACAAAGTTTGGATGTGATTTCTATTTCTGCATACATAACTCAAAGGGCAGGAACTATGGATTTATATACCATAAAAAGTCATTTGATTTGAACTTCATTTCTTCCCTAATCTTTCCTAACTTCCCGCTTTCCATTAGATTTGCCACAGAACATCAAGTATTTCAGACAGCTATCTGCAACAGCCTATTTCCAATATCATCCTGATAAAGGAAAATCAAATCCTTGTGTATCCAAGTGCTTCTATTACTTGCCCTGAAAGATTCTAATCTAATATCCAAAACACAGGCAAAGATATTTTTTACTTTTTCTAGCACTTTCCCCTAAAATGAAGTTGAGTCCATGATTTTCTGACTCAAAAACTGATACACATTTATATGTACCCCTGAAAGTTGTTAATGAATTTTAATACTAGAAAATCCATAAATAATTTAACTCATTATGGACTTGGTCCATCTTGACTAACCCATTTCTTTCAATAGTTATTGAAATATTCTAGGCACATCTTGGACAGCACTGCTCCGGACAGCTTGAAATTGAATCTCTGCAAAAATAACACTGCTGAAATTCTAAGGGTGGAGGGTTGTTTGTATCATAAAGACTGGAATGATCGACATTTGAATGTGAAAAATAATGCCTCTGGGTCCTTGAAATACGTGTTTTCAATGGGCACAATTTAAATGAAGTGCAATATTTCTAGAGACGGAAAAACTCTATAAGGAATGGAGTAGATTCATTACAATGGTTGGCATTAGCAGGTTGCATCTCTGGTGAGTATCTATCCCAGAGAAAATGTTCAGCACAACCCAATGACAATATGGGATAAAAACGTTGTAGAAAGCCATTTAATTAAAAATATCTATGTAATAAAGACAAGCTGTAAAATCAACAGGGTTAAAGTGAATAAAGAATTTCCTGAATAACAATTATTTTAAGCCTTCTAGTACCCCTTACTGGAGTTCTATTTTTAATACCTATTAGATAAACTAAGCTGGAAAAAATAAATAACCCTTTTAAACAGAATCTCTGCCTGAGGGAAGGATACATAAACAGATTCTAAATAAACATGGAAGAGGATCTCAGTTGATATAATCCAGGATGGTTTTACTGCTTCAGGAGGTTACCATTAACTGCTGTTGAAGTTCTCGCAGAGGGAGTTTATTCTACAGAATATGGTCTCAGCTTTGTATTTTAGAAGTCAAACGTGCTCTCTTGGTAGACATGTTTCAAACAAGACTTGACTAAAGATCCTTCTAAAGTGATTTATTCTGTTTAGTACTAAGAATGTTGAATGACCCCAGCTCTAGGCTAAGTAATAACTTGGGATTTCATAAACTCTTAAGAGGAATATAAAGGACCCTTATGAATCCTACTGCTCAGCCTCTTGTTTGACATATGCTACAGAGCTATATCAATTGAAATAGTGATGAGCAACCTCCATTGCCGTTTGGAACAACCTCCATTTAAATGCCTGAGATTCTTGTGTTGCTGAAGACTGCAGCTGCCAAGTGTAAGAGCAGGCAGACTGAAGATACAAAATGCAGTTACTCAGGATCTTTTCCCTCTTCCACTGTAGCGCATCAGAATTGCATATGTTCTGCTGTAAGCCTGACTCTCTTGGGCAAAAGAAAAGGCATAATTCTTTTGTTTACCTCCCCAGGGTCTTTATTAACACACATACTTGGAAGACATTATGTTATTAGTTGATTAGTAATGCAGGAATAGTTTCCAACATGAACTTGAATTTCACATATGTCAACGATGAGCTTTCATTATTCACTCCTTATGGTCTTGTCTTTTTAGACAGTTACTTGACAACAATAATGCTTTCCTTTTGAGAAATACTGACAATTTGTTTTGAAAAACTTTCCTGTAAGAAGATACTGTGCAGGGAATCGGCACAACAGTGCATTATAGAAATAGAAATCATCCCACTGACTCTGGAGGCTGCAGACGGGTTGTGCATATACTGTTGCCTTCCTGACCACAACCTGACTGGGAAGCCAGCATGAATAAATTCTCTAACGATTGAGCTAATCTTCATATTACATGTATTGCTGCCAAAGTTAAAGGAATGACCAATGCAAATACAGAGGGCATTAGCCGACATGAAGCTGTTGCCAGCTGCTCTTTCAGCTCTGGAGGACATATGTAACTTGAGCAAATTAATATAGTATTTTCTTAAACAGGCCTGAACAATTCAGACACAATTTCAAAAGCAGAACACTCGCAAAGCTTTCCTCTTTCTCTGTACCTGTGACTATGTCTAAATATTCCTTAACCATAAGTAAGATCTCAGCTGTTTATTTATAAATAACTTCTGCCTGAGAGAGCAAACAATAATGGAGTCAAACCACGCAAGAAACCAGTTCCTGCTTCTGAAACATTTACCTTCAGAAGCAAAGGAAAAAGGAATATATTGAAAAATATACACCCAGACAAAAAATATCAAATAACCCAGATTAAGGAACCTCCCCAGTGTTCTCTGTCTTCAGCAACCCCCCTATTCTACACTGTGTTAATTACATCAGGCTGTTTTATCTTCTCTGGGTTTAATGGAATAGTTCCTAACTGATCCCTGTAGAGAAACTACTGCCTCCATGGTACAGATTTTCATTCCTAGAGCAACATCCAATTACTCTGAGTAATTTTTGGTCATTTTGTTTATCTTTCATCATTCTATGAGTTATTAAATCTGAATTTTTCTATTATTTGTAAAAATTTATTTCAGTATGGTCATTTAGTTTCAGTCTATTAATTCTTCATGAGTAAAATGAGGAATTTATCTGTTCTTAAAACATATAGTAACATAAAAAACGCTTTTTGAGGTAAGTGCAAACATATACTATGCAGGTGAAATTTCTCTTCAAATGATGGGAAGGGCTCAGCTCTACTGAGATGGCTGAAGCAGTTCTTCATTTTCCCATTGCAGACCAGCAACCTTCACTTCAGTGAGGATTCTGTTGGAGGCTAGGCCAGTGCTAAATATAGGACTATCCATTCTGAAGACACAACAGATATCTAATCCTATATCTTTTTCAAGTGAAAATAAGTTCCTAAATTTTGTTCATACTTTAGATTTACCATTTGCAATACCTTCACTTCCATGGATAAAATAACTTGATATGGGTTGTTTTAAAAAGTGCTGGAAGTTCTGTAGCTTTAGAAACTAATCTTATTTCCATTTTTTATATTAGACATTTACAAATGCATAATTAATATGCGTTAAGTATTTAACAATTTTGCATGGGGTATACAAAACTGCATTTATGAATAACCCTTCATGACCAGCTTGTGGGAGAAAGATATATGATGTGTCTTAGACACATTACTTAAATGTGCTAACTGTTCCCCCATCTCTTACCATTTTAAAGTCATCTTTCCATGCTCTATTGATCACATAGCATCTGAGCATTTGATCACATTAGTGAGGTCTCTAGGATACACACCATTAATTCAGGATTTTGAAAAGTGATTGTGAGTTTGAATTGCTCAGTTTTCAAGTATTTCAATTCCAGCAAAGAGTCCAGCTTGTCAGAATGCATCTTCCAAAAATGACCCTTAAGAGCACCTCAACTCCTGAAACTCCCAAAACAACCACTACTGTTCAGAAATATTTGATAAGGTGCATTTCTTCACCGTTTGTAAAGCACAAATTTCAGAGAGAGAGAAGAAATTGTTAAATAATTTAAATCATAGTCAAGAATAATTTAGACTCATTATTATTAAATGTTATCACCCAAAACTTTATCAAGATATTTCAACCATTTTCTTTATTATACAAATCAAACTTTTCATACAACTACTGAGTCTTCAAATTATTATGCAGAATGTAACTTGCACTGTTACATTTCCCTAAGCAAATACTGCATATTTCATCACAGCCCCATTTTGTACATAACACCTAGCAATAGCATAAAAGAACTCAGCAAAAAAGTGTCTTTTGAGCCTCGGAGCTTCTACTCCTCAGAGGATGAACATAAAACCATACAAAGAATGCTGGAAGGGACTTCAAGAGATTGCTTAGTCATTCTTCCTTTTCTCTCTCAAGCAATTATGTCTGAGACTAACTTGAAAGATGTTTGTCTAATATTAAAATTTTTAATGAGTAATGTAAATCTCTACTGCTGTAATTTAAGCTCTTCAATTTTTTCTATTGATCATGAACATAAAAAAGGGATTGTTCCCTTCTTCTTTGAAGCAGTTTTAATGTACTTGAATGCCATTAATATGTTTCTCTTCTGTGTACATTTGTAGACTCTACAGAACCCAAATAGTTCAGTCTTTTGTAAAAAATCATGGTTTTTAAACCCTCAACCATTCTTGACTATTTTTTTCCACTTTTTCCAATTGGTCCACATTATGCTTGAAGTACAAATATTACAGCTCAGAGATCACAAATTATATATTACATATGACAGTGAAAATATATTGTTTGAGTCCCTTAAGTATAATTCCCTTTTTTACAACAGCATGAAATTGATCACTCACATATAACATAAATTTAAACAACAAGCCTATTTTGACAGGCTATTAGCGTCCTCCCCAAACTACTTTTGCTCTGAACTGCCACCTAAATGCAGACCAACTGTCTAATTAACACCTAAATGTAGACCACCTGTCTTTACTAAGTATAGCTTGGTCTCCATGTGTTTATATGCAAATTTGCTCCCAATTCTATATCTGAACAATAAAAATAGTTTTCATGAATTAAAATATTATCCAGTATACCTCCTGGACTAATGCCAGTGTAAGGTTGATTCACTGCAAGTATTATTCTACTGTGAACCACTAATAAAAACTCTGGATGTGATCATCCAGCTAATTATGGACCCACCACTAAATAATTTCATTTAGACTATTCTTACCATTGGAAGCCTTGTCAGGTGTCAGTTGGTTTTGGTTTTGTGTCTTTCTTTTTAATATGTCAATAACTTTGTAAGAATTTACATATAGCTCTGCTACTCTTTGTCCACTGCCTAATGAAGTTGTCATGCAACAGCTGCTCAGCAACAAGTTGGGCCAAACCAGTGCTGGCTCTTATTTTGCTTATATTTGTCTAGGAGCTTACAGTTTGAAAATTTTCCAGTATTTTTCCATACTCAGCTTACAGTTTTCTTCTCCTCCCTTTTCCCAGTTTTTAAAGAGAGGGAATGCATTTCAATTTTATAGCCTCCAAAAAATGTTGCTCACCACTTTGTTCCTCAAAAAATAAAATTCTTATAGTTGAAATTGTTTCAGGCATAATTTTGAGATTAATTTTATCTAGGTTCTTGTCTGTAAAGCATCCTCCAGCCTTTTTTTGGTTTTTTTTCTGTTCTGGGAAACAGAATTCTGGGTGGGAATTTTATTATTTTGATTTGTCCTTAATTGCATTAGTCAGACACGTAAAACTCTTTGACCTCGTCAGCATTATCTTCTCCTCATTACCTACTTACCCAATTTTTCCTTCTGTTTGTATTATTCTTTTATATTTGTCTTCAATGTTTGAGACAAGAAAAACCTGTGATTCAGTTTTTATTTGTAACTTCATCTCATATTAAACTCCCATCTTCTCCTTGTATTTAAATAACAGTTGTCAAGTAGAAATTGCTACAAAAATTTTATGAAGCTTTATTGGACTTAATTAAAGTCTGTTTTGAAAATCAAATGTTCTGAGTTGGAGACAAAAAAAATCATTAGAAATTTTGTGATCTTAACTTAAAACCAAAGATAGCTAACAGATTTCTGAATGAAACCTGAATGCAGATTTATTTAAACTAACAAATTTCTTTTATGAGCTTTCTTGAATTTTTTTCTTTTGATCTAAAAAAAGAGTGTTTAGCAATTGAGACAGTGCAAAATAAAATTCACTGCATATCTTAATTTTGAGACATATGATTATTTTTTCATTATTTCTGTGATATGTCTTAATTAATTTCACAGAGTGAAGAAAACAAATCATCTGTATGTCTAATATTTTGTCTGAAGCTAAAGATTGCCTTGATAATCCTCAGAGGAAGAGATTATAATTTATGTGGCTAATTCTGATGGAACTTTAAAACTGAAAAAATTAGAGAAGCACATATTATTGTATTCAGTATGCTATGTATATCCACTTTTCTTCAGTTTCAACTTAGGAATTTTCATTAGGATTTCATTTTCTCTTCTCACCTTATATTGGTCATTTCAAGTATTGCAGTCAATTAATTGTATGATAAAGCTGATATTACCTTCTAGTCTCTAATCTCAACAGCAGTTAAGTAATCAAGCATGATATGAAAGACTGCATTACAGGGGAATAGCTCTTTAAAACAAACAACAGTAGTATCAGAGTACTAAAATGATGATAATGTCACATCAGGAACAGTGTGCACAGTGTTGATAGCTATCCCGGGGGAAGGAAGTTACCTCAGAAAAAGGCAATGCATAAAGAAACACAATACTATATCCCAGAAGCCTGATTTGACTTTCCAAGAGTCGGGACTAAGTTTTCAGAAAGCAGAATAATTATCCAAAGTTATATAAATGTTGTGAATGGCTTGTACACTTTGCTTATTCATTCATTCTAATAAAAACAGAAGTACTTGTCATATTAGTGAAGTGTAAGGTGGGAGTGAGGTCCCTGATGATCCTATTAGCAAAATTCAGAAGTTGCTATATGAGCCAGATAGAAAAAAAGAAGCTAGAGATCTGTCTAAAAAGATGAGTAACAAACTTAAAGAGCATGCTGCAGCTTAGGGATAATCACCGTGAAGTATATATGCTAATATAAAATAGTTTTTGTTCACAAATACGGTTTAATGCATGATGTGGGTAAACTCTTCTTGTGAGGTTTCAATTCAGTATTGTCAGCCACAGGCACTCAAGTTATTTTGGTACCACACCTTGTGCCCACCCCACCCAAAAGATGAGATTTGCAGCAGAGCACGTCAGGGTGAGTTTGTTTGGTTTTGTGCCTCACTGGGAATGCTTATCTTGCAATTACTATTCAGTCTGGAAGTCTAGAAAGTTTTTGATTATAAATGAAGGCTGAGGTTTCTTAGGTAATAATCTGTTTATGGCAGCTCAAATTTCAAGCAATAAAATAAATAAAGAAGCCAAGTCCAACAAATAAAACTCCACCTATGATGTGATTGATAAGGAAAAAAAACTCATATAAAAACTTTTTCAACTCAACTAATGCTTTCCCTATAGGCAAAAAGTAGTGAAAACTTTTGGATCTTGCAGATTTCACTACATACGTGCAGCAAAGATGGTGCTTACCCTTTTCTCTGAATGCACAAGGCATGGCACAAAAAGGAAGCCACAAAATTCTTTGAAAATTCATACAGAAAATAGGTATCTGTGTAAGGATTTTGGTATTAGTTTTACATCCTTGGAAAGCATATTGAGGTCCTATGCACTTCTGACAACCCAGGAGGATTCCATTATATACAGAACAGCAAAAAAAAGAGGGAAGAATAGTATTTAGGACAACTCTACTCTGTCTGTCAACTCTCGAGAATCCCATTCTGAATCTCTTAACTCTGCTGTAAATGATGTATAACTTGACTACTCAGCCATAGGTTACAACTTTTACTAAGTGTGCTGATTTGGGCTGGGGTAGAGTTAATTTTCTTCATGGCAGCTTGTATGTTACTTGTTTTGGATTTGTGACCAAAACAGTGTTGATGTCACAGGGATGCTTTAGCTATTTCTGAGCAGTGCTCACATAGCATCAAGGCTTTTTCTGCCCCTCACACTGCCCCACCAGCAAGGGTGCTGGGGGTGCACAAGGAGCTGGGAGGGGACACAGCTGGGATAGCTGACACAGCTGACCAAAAGGATATTCCATACCATATGATGTTTTGCTCAAAAATAAAAGCTGGGGGAAATATGGAGGGATATAAGGTCAGTGGTGTTTGCTTTCACAAGTAATGGTTATGTGTGATGGAACCCTGTCTTCCCAGAGATGGCTGAACACCTGCATGACTGTGGGAAGCAGTAAATTAATTCCTTTGTTTTGCTTCTTCACACAGCTTTTTCTTTCCATAAGCTGCTTTTATCTCAAACAAAAAGTTTTCATACTTTTACCCTTCCAATTCTTTCTCCTATTCCACTTGCGGGGAAAGAGTGAGGTCCTTGACTGCCTGCTAGGGGTTAGTCCTTAAAAAGGGTGGATGCATTCAGCTTCCTATGCAGAAATACTTGGGGCTATCCTAGAGACTGTAGGATATTTGAGAAGTCCAGAGGTGAATATGACCTGTAGCAGAAGACAGGGAGCATAACCCTGTATTTGGTTAGATACGCATTATGTAGATACCCACACCAAGGGTATCTAAAATGTTACTAAAAGAGTATATTTGAAGCAGTAGAATCACTTCCTGTGAATTTTGAATTCAGTACATTTTAGGTAAACAAGTATTTTTAGTAGAATAAAAATCTTAGAATGTAATGTGAAGGTATATGAAAAACAATCCTATTGCCTACACCATCTGCATTGTACCTACAAAAATACCAACTTCAGAAGCAGTAACATTAGTGTTGTTGTATTTTAGTACACCCACTTGCTGTTAGCAGACTCTGTTTCTAAGGCAAGGGTAATTCATAGGCAGAAAAACCCTTAAAACGTGAGATCATATAAAGCTTATTTGACTTTTGCTCCATGTCTGCTGAGATGGTAACGCTAATAGGGTTAAACTAGGCAGTGCCCAGAATGGCCTGGTGTAATTGCTATAGGACTGACATTCAGAAATCCCTTCCAGCCTTGAGTTCTGTGTTTATAATATTAAAGATTCATTCAGAACAATACTAAATTCTTTTGTCCTACTAGCTATTAAGCTTATGTTCAGCATACAAGTAAATTAAAAATTAAGTCAATTGACCACTAAAACATAAGTGTGTGCCCATGTACAGGTACATCCAGGTCGTAATATACCTGTTCTGTTGTATTTTTGAAAGCTCTTCTGTCTTGCTCATATAATTTGACATACTAAATTGATTCTATGATTATCTTAACCTGCTGTCCTGATGTCTGGCTACATGAGCTATTTCTAGGGCTCTGAGCTTTTGACATCATTGCAGCTGAAACAGCATGATGTAGAAATATCTGTCTTGCCTAAAGAAGGGGCAGAAGAAGAAAAAGTCCCAATGCTTAACTTGTGTTTTGCAAGAACTATCAGAAATCTGTGGATTGAAGTGTACTCTAGCTCCAGAATACAAACAGCCGTCCCTTCTCTCTTAGTCCACACAGCCCCACACTTTCCTAAACATTGAGCAAACAACCACTGTTGAAGTGAAATTTAATCAACCTGCTTTTGTTTCAGCCCTCACCTATTTCTTAGAGTAAAGCTGTAAGTAAAAAAAACCCTTTGAGTGAGTTGTGGCATGCATTAATTTTAATTTACTTTACCTGTAGAGGCATATATGTTAACATCTAATAGATAGCTTGATGATTCACCTTTGCTGCAGAGGGCAAAAAGATTTTTTGTTCAACTGAAGTGAAAATAGCTTGCTCTTTAAAATTTTTGTGCCCTAAAAGAGCTGTATTCTTACAGAAATTCTGTCATTGTAAGAAATGATTATGCCTGTGAGCAAAAAAAGCCTCAGAAATGTAGAATCATCTAACACAGCTGATGTATTAAAGATGAGTGAGGGCAAAATGCTACCTCTTACGGTAATCTTTGCTATTCTTGTAATGAGAAGTATTCTGCAAGAAATAGGAGCAAAAGCAGTTAACAGAATTTGCAATTTTTTCTTCTGATGGAAGATCAAACTGTCCCATTCTCAAGTCCAGGACCTGAACGGTTAATCTAGAAGAAAGGTGTATCAAGATAGAAGTAACCTGATCAACTGAATGCTCAGGAGACACTGACAGCTGATCGGAACTATTTTTTCAGTAAAGAATTCTGCAAGCTGTATTGATTCTAACACAGTGAAGATTACACAAGATGAGCAGTCAACATTTTCTGTTCCTAAATTACAAGCTTACCAGGGGGAAATTAGAGATGGCTGCTATTTGTTGGGGTTCTTTTTCGGGGGGATGGGAGGAGGCGGGAAACTGTGTGTGGTCTTTCTTTGTGGTTTTGTGTTGTTGTGTTCTTCTAAACACTTGTTGCTTTTTAAATTTTTCTTCAGCATTATTCAAGGAGTGAAAGTTTGGATGTGCAGGCATTAGCATGTTTATATCCATATTCTAATCTGATTTTTCATACCTTTTAAATATTGTCCAAGGTTATGCACGTTTGTGCAGAAGCTGAAATGCTTTGCAAGATATTACACTATATCAAAAGAAAGAAGCTAGCGGGGAGTAATATCACCCTTGTGTCACTCTTGATGGCAATTTAAAAGGAATCTAGATACAGTGAAGACTGAAAATTAAGCCTCTACAAAATTACGAGTTTATGCTGAAGTTTATAGTTAAGCGTGTGCTATGTTGACACATCCTCTTCATTAATTAATTATTTTAGAGATTAATTCCTTGCAAACTTTAGTGTTTATTTCACTCCAAATAAGAAATCTTTTCTATTATTTGTTGTTTATTAACTTCAACATAGTTTTGAGAAAGTATGACTGTCTTTGTTATACAGGATTACCACAAAAATAAAAGGCAATTATGTAAAACACTTTAGCCTACCCTGGCTCTTTTCAAACAGACTGTGGGTATGTCACTCGCAAAGTACATTTAGCTCTCTTGGATTCAAGAAATATTCTTCCAACTTAAACTTGAACATCAAAATTCCCTCTTCAAATATGTAATACTCTCATTGCCCAAAGTTTAGTTATACAAGTATGTTATTTTATTAACAACATAGAACTGTATAATTGATTAAATGTGTTTCATGCAACAAACTTTGTGTTTTTGCAAATTAATATGAAGTTTGGCTTAGCTAATATAAAATTTGGGATTCCACCAAAGAATTCCACCCAAACTGAAATCATATGTACAACAGGAAAGAGAAATAAATCACTATTCATAACATAAATATCAAGACCCAGTTTTAGTAAACAGATACTTAAAAGGAAAAATAAAGTACATTAGGCCCAAGGAACTGCAAGTCACATTCCATGTTTTTTTAAGACCAGGCATCAAATAACAGCAGTAAACTGGCTTTGTCTTTATTTCTAGCCACAGTATGACAAGACAGTCTTAGTATCTTCTGAACTGAGCAAACATTCAATAACTGTCTATGTTTTTCTATGCCAGTGATCTTTCTGGCGTATTCTTTATTATTTCCCCTGACTTCTGTATACTACTTAAGCATCACAAAGAGACAGTAAACAACATTCACCATTTTCACCAACTGAGCTTAGGTATGATCAAGGGAAGACTAGGATTTTATATCTTTTGTTCCATTGCAAAGAAAAATAAATTTACTTTGGTTCATTCTTTTCTGTCTACAGATGTTCAGTTTCATAAGTTCTTTGAGGAAAGTTGTACTTACCTTAAAATTATGATGTAGTAAGGATACTTGGACTTCTAAAATTATACAGAAGTGTGTCAGCATATGCATATGTGCATGTGAGGCTGCAGGCAGATATCTTGCTATCAAGCAATTTAACTTATTTAAGAAGATAATTTCAGAGATATTGTGTATGGCGAGAGTGTGAAGTTCTGTAGGCTGGCATTTTTAGCACAGGCATATAGAAAAGTTTATTCTTTCTTTTAAACAAATCTTGGAACTGTTTCATAAAGTTCTCTTTTATAAACTGTCAGAATAACTGAGAATAATGGTATGAAACTAAGAAAAAGTAAATTTAGGTTGAACATCACAACAAATGAATGGTGAGGAAATAACTAGAAGTCCCAGTTGGAGAGGATAAAGCACTTTCATTTGAGTGATTTAGAACTTGGAAATTCATTTCTGTGAAAAATCCAGCACTTGGAAAAGAATGACCCAGATGAGTATTGGTTTCTTGGAGTCCTTTCTAAGCTGATTGTGTGGTTCACATGATAGACTATCATTCTATCTATTTACTTCTTACTGCTTCTTTATGATAACGTAGTTGATATCATATAAAGTTACAGATTCATCTCTGCAGCATTTTTATAGAACTGCTCAGGCAGTTTTTAATAGAGCCATAATCCTAGCTGAAGAGAAACCCGATGTGAGCATTGATCAAAGGGTAAAAGGAATCTGTTAATTATTTATACAGGTTTTGATAATCTCTTGATATCATGTATCAGAGAATATGTATATATTGAACTATATCACTGTAATAAATAAGAATAGTATTTAAAGTTGCGTGAAACATTTCTCTACTTTTATGTTTAAATGATGCTATTACATATGGATTACTTTTATTAAAATAATCTGTAATGAAACTTAGTATCCCAAACATCTACATACAAATCAGTGAACATTCAGAAATTTTTTTTTGTTATTAAGACATATTGAACTCACACTGAGGATCCAATACTTTGAAATTACTCAGAACTTCGAAGATACTGCTTTGGTTATGTTTTGGAGAATAACAAATACATACATACTTTGTCTGAAGATTTCATAAATAGTATTCTATTTGTCAAAAAATGGTAGGCAGATCAAAAGATGCACTGAAAATTCATGGTGAAACAATTTCTTTTCCAGAGTTGCTGGAATGTTACTACAGAAAGCTGTGTGTGTTCAAGAGATAGGACTCTGTCACAAGTTTTCTGCATTGCAGGTTCATCTCAGGAACTCCACTTTCCCCAGTTAGGGCTCAAGGCTCTACACAACCACTTGCAATTTTAAATAGAACCTCCATGTTTCCCTCTCTCTTTGTGTACCAGCACTTGAATGTCTAGCCAATGGAAACTGCCAGGTAAACCCATGTAACTGAGAAATAAGCCATGGTATCATACAGCTGCCTTTTCAAATTATAAACAATTCATCAAACAAACCCAAAATAAAGACCTTCAAACCAAAGATGAAAAGCATGTGAACTGGCTTGTAGATGTGTTGTGATATGCAAATATTGTTTTCTTCTTCAAGAGACTGTCAGATTAAAAATCACAGACATAATCAATGTTATTTTTTGTCATTTTTTTTTAGCATTTTGCTGAAAATTTTTATTTTGTATAATCAGTCTGTATTACATTACTTTCCAAAAAGTATTATCCAACAGCAGAGAAGAATTATATCTTCAGAACCTGAACAATCAAAATTTAAGTAAACTTATATGTCTGGCTTGGCTTATAGATTTTATATATATTCTAGAACTTTGGAAAGAAAAACTGACAGAAACAGAGAAGTTGTTTTCTAAAACTATTCTCTTCACAGGACAAAAACAAGGATGAAAAAACCATCACAGAATCACGGAATATTCTGAGTTGGAAGGGATCCACAAGGATCATCAAGTCCAGCTCTTCAGTGAGTGGCCTATACTGGGACCAACTCCACAGCCTTGGCATCATTAACAACAGGCTCTAACCAACTGAGTTACTCTCAGAGGCATGACTATGACTTTGAAAGTTTTTGGACTCACTGACAATCAGGAATGCCAAATGTTCTCTCAGTTAAAATAGATTTGATAAATCATTTCTTCAAGTACCAGTAACAGATGCTTAAGTGCATGTTGGAGTGAAGTAAAGTACATTCTCATTTGCATACTTCTGTGGAATTTAAAATTCAGAATCAATAGATTTTTCTCAAGATTTCTAGGTGCTCTCTGATATGTTTTTCCACACTTTTTCATGCTATGGCTTGATAACAGTACTTAACACTGATGACGAAATAGTTGCTTTGAAGGCTAAGCCTTATTTACCTTAATGTTAAAGCCCTTGACTCATCTTTCTCAGAACATCTCCTGAATTAGAGGATTACTAATGGTTTAGTTACAGTTTTTCATCCCTGGCCCATCTCTTTCATAGTACTTTAATTTCTCAGATATTATTCTCCAATTATTTCAGCTTTACTGATTAATCCTTATGATACAGATATTGATACATGTACAGCAATTTTCTGGGATCAAACTACACCTGGATTTAGCAAAGCATGAAAATACCTGAAATGTACATACCTGTATTCATTTTTAAATTCAGTGGAAAAATAATAGCAATAAATACAATGACAGATGACACAGAATTAGTTTTCTCACTAAACTGTTCACTAACACAGTTCTTTCATAAGATATCAACAGGAGAAATCTGAACAAAGGAAAATGAATTGGTAATAAAATGTAATAATAGAACTCAAACTATCTCTTTATTAATTTTATTTTAATAATTCAATATTTGAGTAAACAATGTTAAAAAGTTAACAATTTTTCTAACTTAATTAATCTTTTGATGAATGGAAATTAAAATGGATGGTTTGTCCCTCTGAGCTATTCATCAGATAAATAATGCGATACTGAAAAGGAAGCAAAGAATTAGAAGCATATTTGTAACCCTTTACTCATGTAGTTCCTAAGTATTTTTATATAGCAGAAAGTGTGTATTAGCTACATTTTCAATGCTTTAGAGCATCAATTAGCCTCCTATACCTCCACGAAATATATTTTGCATATTGGCAACCTATTTCTTTGTTGAGTCTTTGTCATTGAAGGGTAAGAACATAAAGACAAGAATAAATTACATATTTCAGACTTACCACAATTTCTGAGGTTTTTTATGGGCTTATTCCAGGAGAAAAATGTCTTCCTGCCATGTGAATGCCTTCACAGTGAGATTCTCTGAAATTCCCTCAGACTGATCAGGTAAAGAATAATGACATTTTTCTCAGAACACTTATGCCTCATTCCAAGGTTGATAATTCACAGAGCCAGTGAGACCAGTGGGAAGCAAAGAAAAACCCAGCAGGGATCACTTCAGGTAACTTTGCATAAGCTTTCACGTTTGTCCTTCAGACTGCATCGGTTGCTCTGTACTTTCCAGAACTTTATGGGTGTTTTCTGAAAGCTGCAAATTAAAAAGAGATCAGATGTCCTTTTAGGACATGATCTTGAATTCTAGGCCTAGCAAGACCTGTTGCTGTTGATTTTTGGAGATGAGCACCATATGAGAGTCTAATTATACAGTACATGGCCTACCAAAAAAGCATCTGTGTTAGCTCCAGAGCCAGCCATTACTTTGCAATGAGATTTTCCTTTCCCCTCAGTTTCCATGATGTAACCAGTCAAGAGGTTTCTTACCTGTATGACTGTTTTTCTGTAGCAAATACACAAATTAAGCCACATCACATAAATAGGGAAAAAAAAAAAAAAGAGTGGGACAAGACTGAAGACTTGAAAGGATTCACCTCCACCTTCCTTCCTTCTTCCCCTCCCTCTACAGCTAATGTGTCTTTGTCCGTTTTTTCAGTTAATCATTTAATTACTTCTGATATTTATTGTATCTCCTTTTTGAAGACTTCTCTCACGTTAGAGAATCCTTCCCTTCTATGTCTCTTAGATTTTGTCTGCACTGCAGAAATTTTTCCTAGCTGAGCATACTCACTTGTTCTCAGAGTATTTTTTCCCTGTCTCCAGGAGACTCTGCTGTGCCCACCCACTGCAGGAACACACAACCTGGCAGCCCTTCTTCCTATAGCCCAACCACACCTTCTTAAACAAAGCATACAGGAAACGACACATACACAATGGACCAAGAACAAACAGATTTAAAATTTCTACCATCTTTCAAATAGTTCACACCCTCCTTTTACCTTAATTGCTGGATCTGGGTTTGTGCCAATATGGGGTGGATTTTAAAGAACATGAAATAAATAACATGAAATTGGAAGATTCCTTGTTACTTGTTTCCTATGCATATAGGGATTTAAGTAACAGATTTAAGCAAATTATGACTTGTTAAATTACTAGAGTACAATTAATGGTTTGTAAAGTTTCAGCTACTGCCGTTTATCTCTTATTGTTTCCAAGTCTACACCAAGGAAATTAGATCAATATTTACCCCTTTAAAAAAAAAGTTTAAAAGGTATATTTTTGTCTACTGAATCTTATCACTTCATTCCAACTGAAAAGTAAATAAAATTATACTCAAGAATACTTGATTGCTCTCCAAAAGTTTTGAAGACAGTTTGTGCTGATTGTTTTGCTTCAGACTTCGCTTTGGAGGCTTTTAAGATCATAGTTCAAAAGCTAAGAATATTTAAATAAAAAATGGACACTTACCCAAATGCAAGAGATACCTACTGGCTTCTGATTTTTGATTAGAATAGATTTTTGGCACCTGCTAACACTTGCGACACTTGTTACCTACAGGTGATATCAGATTGTTGAGCTGAGATTTTCAGGTCAATTAAATTGCCCCATAGAAAAAAAAAAAAAGGTGATTTTCTACAGGAGCCCAAATGTAATACGTTAATAAAACTATTTGGAACATTTTCTGGAAGAAACCTTTGGTGAAACATAGGATTATACCAAAGCTGAAAAAAACCTACAGTCATACATCTGTTCCATCCAGGTTCTTAACAACAAAAGTCTAGGTTTGAAACTCATCTGGAAAACAAAGAAGTCATGCTTGGTCTCTCAGTATTTCTGCATATAAAGCAAATTCCAACCCACCAACAGGTTTATATAGATAAGAAAAATAAACAAACAAACAACAATTTTTTGTCATTATGGTATGAAAAAAGAAAATTAAACTTTGAAAGTTGTTCACAAACAAAATCATTAATTATTGCAGAACATTTTTGAATGGATGGGATAATCTTTGTATGCTGTAGATCAGTAACTGAATTTACACAAGGGAAATAAATTATAGGTTTAAAATATTTTTATTATATCAATATTTATATTTCAGTTGTATTTAAACATGTTTTTAAGTTTCCATTAAAAAAAAAAATTGCCTGCTTTTGTTTCAATTTGTATGCCCTGGGACCTTCCATTAATATTCAGTTAATGTCTGAAATTAAATGGATAAATTCATGTGATATAAAGTTGAAAGGCTTCTTTCTTATTTTCAGTTTGGTTTAAGCGCACTACCAGGTATTTTTTAATTATGCTGAAAGAAGAAGCTTGTTCCTAAACTAGTACCCTCATGGAAAGCTATATTCTTATGGCTTGAGCTGAACAGAGTGGAATAATTTTACTGCTTTAACTTTCTTGGAAACACTGGAGATTCTGGAGATTAAGTATTATTTCTGTTATATTCCATTCCTTTCACTGTGAACAAATAATTCAATTTCTTTTTGCAGTTTGGCACATCTAAAGCATTTAAAACTGCATTCAACTTTCCCATCTTGTCTAGTTGTCTTGGAAACTATCACAGGAAGGAACTGAAGCTGATTTCTTATATCTTATTTTGCTTTTCACAATTCTCCAGTTTAGCTATCAAGTGAATTGCTGAGCACTACTAAAATATTAAAATAAAATTCTTACTGGCAGGCAAAAACTGAGGGTCTTTTCCAAGTTGGAAATGAAAAAACCTCCAGTCCAAAGGAGGAAATAAAGAATCAAAAGAAAACTAGGATGCACTAAGTTTAGAAGTGACAACCTATTGTGTCAATGGGTTTGAGTTTGTGTGTCTAATTTTGTTATTTTAAGGCCGGTTTAATCAGTAACACTAATTAGTTAAAATAAATGAGATTCTCATGTATACAACCAAGGAAACTTCACAATCAAATTTTCATTAAAAAATACACTTCTGACTTTTTGGTCAGTTGGGTCAGTCTGGTATTTTTGTTTAACGTCATGTTTTCTAATTTAAAAAGCAGAAATGTTCAATTTCTTAAGCAAAGTTAACATTTCCATGTTATATGTTTATGATTGTCAAGTGGGATAACAGAAATTGTAAAATGATGTACAGTTTGATATTTTGCTATCCATTCTAGGGTCTCCCTCTCTTCACTGTCACCACCAAGTCTGGCAAGTTTATTAGGATAAAAGAATAGATTATTACCTACATTTGGTGTCTTTCATTTAATTGTGCTAAATGCTACAGTTAATAGCAAACTGTGACTAACATCACCCATATAAATGCTTCTGCAGAAGATATTGCAAGTTAAAAAATAATTATGTCCTTTTTAAGTGTCAGGCTCCTGACAACAAAAAAGAAAATAAGGGTTGATGAAAAAGCTGAATGGCACCAATAAAAGAGTTTTCAGTGTCTGCCCAGCCTGAACATTTTGGAAGAAGTGACTGATGTGTATTATGGCTGCTCTGTGAAGAGACAGAAATGAACATGTCTTGAGCACTGCCAGCATTCCTGTACATAGAGGACTTCAAACTCTTATCACAGTGACACAACATTTACTTTAACTGGTCACAGCTTCTGCCTTTTTTATAAATTTCAGCATTGAACTAATTTTGGATGTTTTAAATTTCAGTGTGAGTTTGTCACCCACTGTGTTCAGTGTGTCACCTCAGTTATATACACCATCTTTGCAACTTGTAATGAAATCTGACACGTAACGAGTTAGTAAAGTTACCAATGAATATATATGTGGTCTGAAAGACCAATTGCAATATGTAATTTATGAATCAGAAAGCATGTTTTCATAAATATGATTAGGTTTCACACACATACATTCATGAAAATGAATGCAATTGCTAGCACATGAACATGTTCCATGTTTGGCTGTATATTCCTTTCTATGAAGGATAGTATTACCAATTCTAGTGTTGGTACCTACTATCCCAGATTCATGCAGAATGTTTAAGCAAAAATGATCTTAGCACATTTGCATTTCCCTTTCTCATATGAGGAAGTATGCTTGCCTGAAATTCATATATATTCTTTTGGAAAGGGCATATGACCAAACCCCTGAAGAATTCCCTTCCTGATGTCTGGAGTATGAATAAACAAGTTCATGACACAGAAAAGCAGAGCATGGAAGTAATAGTTATGAGAGCAGGTCCTTCAGAGGACTCAAGGTAGAACAAAGAACAAATAAGAGATCAAAACCAGCAGTCTCATATTCTGAGAGAAAACATCCAGATACATAGAAAGAGTGTGCTAGCACCAAATTAGTCCAGTGACCATGGATGTTATTCTGTACCACCTCCAGTCATTGCCAGGGGTGGGAGTGAGGGGCTCTCCCTTCGGAGGAGAAGGGCGTTCCTTCTGCTGGGGTGAAAACGTAGTGGGAAAGAACCAGTCACACTGTCACAGACTTTCCTCCTTTGTCTTATATCTCTTGTTATTAATATTGTAGCTGTTACTCTGTTTTCTTCTCTCATTGCTATTTCCAGTAAATGGTTCTTATCATATACCGCGATCTTTGCCTTTTGTGCTTTTAATTGAAGGTGGAGATGGAGCGAGCAGTGGCATGATTTTAGCAGGACTACTAATTTGGAGAAGATCATTCTTAAACTATGACGTAGTTAATAAAATCTATCAAGCTATTATTGATAAAAGACTTAATCCTAACCTGTGCTAAGTTGAAACTTATAAATGTAATAAATATATGACATCAACAACCATTTCCCTTTGTCTGTTTTGATCAAGACAACCTAATAGCAGATTTCTCTGTATTGTCCTTCAATATATTTGCCTTGTGCTAACATGAGCAGGCTCATACAAGTTTTTGAAAGAGAGAAGAATTCAAACACACTCCAGGAAAGGAGTATAAGTGAGATGTGACCTGACAATATGGGTAATTGACTTTAAGAGAACTGTGAGATTTTGTTCACATAAGAGCAGAAAATAAGAAAAGGGTAAAGTTGTGGACTTCTGTTGAAAAATAAGGAGATCTATCTATCCTATCTATTTTTCTATCATGTGTTTTTAAATTGACTCTTCATGAAAGAAAGACAGTTGGTACTCTGACTCAGTGCACAGCATTATATCCACCAGCAGGTAATAGTTTTTCCATCTCATGGTTTTATTACACTCTGATTATTAGAGTGATTTATTATTTTCATTTGTGTCACTTTTCTTGTAAGAAAACTAAATCATAGGCTGACCAGTTCTGTGGCATAAAGAACTATAAGTCAGGGCAGGCAATCATATTCTGCGCTACTCAACTTTCCACACTGGCTTTTAGTCATTAATTTTTTCTAATCATATTACTTGTAGCAAATAGTAAAAATATTGATTAGACACCAACCTGAGTAGTTCACAAACAGGCAGTGTTGGCTTGAAAACCTAACAGAGAAAAGAAGTTGGAAGAGAAACATGGATATTCTAGTAGCATTCCTCAGAGTGCTAGTTGAAGATCTCATAAAAAAATCTAATAAAGATCTAATACAAAAAGAGGGTACTTTTGAAGGCCAGTTCAAAACCCTGTATCTATCAGATAAGAATGAATCACAGAATGGTTGAGATTGGAAGCAACCTCTGGAGGACACGTGGTCCAATCTCCCTGCTCAAGCAGTGCTACTTATAGCCAACTGCTCAGGCATTTGAATGTCTCCGAGGAGGGAGATTCCACAACCACCCTGGGCAGCCTGTGCCAGTGCACTATCAACCTCACAGTAAAAAACTGGTTTGTGATGTTCAGGCAGAACACTCTGTGTTTCAGTTTGTGCCCATTGCCTCTGGTCCTGTTAGTGGGCACCACTGAAAAGAGCCTGGCTCGGCTCCTTTACACCCTCCCCTCAGGAATTTGTACACATAGATGAGACCTCTAAAAGCCTTCTCCAGGCCGAACTGTTTCACATCTCTCAACATTTCCACGTAGGAAGGATGTTCCTCTTCCCTAATATTTTTCGTGGCTTTTCACAGGACTCTTTCTGGTATATTCATGTCTCTTGTACTGAGGACCCCAGAATAGCACAAGGGTATGGCCTCAGCAGTACTGAATAAAGGAGAAGGATCACCTCCTCAGACTTCTTGACAATGCTTTGCCTAATTCAGCCTGGAATATCACCAGCCTTTTTCTCCTGCAAGGCACATTCCAGCACATTCCTGGCTCCTTTTCTACTCCCAGGACCTATAACTCCCAGGTCCTTTTCTACTCCCAGGTCTCGCTTTCTGGTGGGGTGGCCCCAGCATCTGCTCATGAACAGTCTTTTTCCTCCCCAGGTGAAGGCCTTTGCACCTTGTTGAACATCATGAGGTTCCTTTCAGCCCATTTCTCCAGCTTGTCAAGGTCTCTTTGAATGGTAGCACAGTCTTCTGGTGTATCAGCTACTCTGCTCAGTTTTGTGTCATTTGCACCCTTGCTAACAGTACTCTCAGTCCCACCATTCAGATCATTAAAGAAGAACTGAATAGAAGCAGACCCTGTACTGTTCTCTGGTGTACACCACTAGCTACTGGCCTCTAGCTAGACTTTATACTACTCATCACCACTCTCTGGGCATGGTCATTCAGTTAGTTTTCAGTTCACCTCCCTGTGCATCCAGCCCATACTTCATCAACCCCTCTATGAGGATCTTATGAAAGACAGTGTTGAAAATCTTACTGAAGTCAAGGTAGATAAAATCCTTTGCTCTCCCTTCATCTATCAAGACAGTAATTCATTATAAGAAGTCATCAAGTTGGTCAAACATGATACAAGAATATTTCTTAATACATTCATCAAAAGTGTCTTTTAATTCTTAATGCTTAATTCATATCTCAGAAGATAAAACCATTAAAATAAGAACCAAAAAGAATATACCACATAAGTTTCAATGATAAAATTAAGCACTGCCATTACAAAAACCAAGAAAAATATTTTTTTCAACTTAATTACTAGAAATGAGATTCAGATTTTTATTAAGAAAACACCATGACAGGAACCTGGTGCTGATATATATAAACCAGAGTTTTCAGGTTTGTGGGTTCTTGTCAGTACGTCGGTAACCTCAAGTCATACTATCTCAAGTATTTAAGTTATGGAATTTCTTTCCTTGGTTTCTTAATTCTCCCCAAATGATTAACTGATTGGTCCCCAATGTTCAGCAAGAAACATGTTCTTAAGCTTGGATGATACTGCTTGATATGAATGTTTGTTGCTATTCTCTGTGCTTTCATGTCTACACTTAAAGCAAATCTTATTTTTTTCCCCCCTTATATCATTTCAGGCTTGAGCAGTTCTTTGATCAATGGTTCTGTCATCTACAGCACTATAAGCTCAAAGCATAAATTCAGTAATGGAGAAATGAAGTGCAGTTGTCCTGGTAAGATTGCAGACAATGAGATATAAATGGAGAAAGGGAGATGGGTGCAAAGCAAAACAAAAATCTCAGTGCTGTACTCACTGTTTTTGTGCTACTTTCTTTTAGCTACTTATAAAATATGGCAGGCCATCAGTCTAGTAATTAATTGTTGGATTTAACTTGTGATGGAACAATACACATGGACATCGGATTTCAGTTACCTAAAAATTTCTACATATGAAGTAGTACTTTGTTTACTCTCATTCTAGTTGGTGATGTATCTATTGGGTTTTATCACATAGCATGCATGTATTTTTGGAAAATGAGTCAGTCATTGCAATTGCCCAAAATTCTGTCTTTTGTTCTTTCAGTTCCTTCTTGTGCACTCTGTTATCATAACCATTGCTTTTTCAATGTACTCTTTGTTCCCTTTGTCATAATCAAATTAGGAAAGTAATGATCAAGATTACTTCTGTTTAGGAGAGGTGCTTTCATTTCTCGAAAAATGTATAAAAGTAGTAGCTGT
Source organism: Orthonyx spaldingii (assembly GCA_013397795.1). Lineage (NCBI taxonomy): Eukaryota > Metazoa > Chordata > Aves > Passeriformes > Orthonychidae > Orthonyx > Orthonyx spaldingii. The sequence continues at coordinate 333,117 of VZTJ01006639.1, forward strand.
AGATGTCAGACTACAGTTAATAGCACATATTTTATATTTTTACATTTTTATATTTTAAGTAATGATAATTTTTTTCCAGACACATTCTGCTTGTCTTCATTACTGTACTTGACTTTGCAAGTGTTTTATATAAAAGGAAGAAGAATGGGGAAAATGATCCTACTGAGAGCTTTCAAGAAAGCAGGAAATCAAGCCTGTATCTCCCAGGCTGAAAATCCTAGCAACTTGTGACACTTTAACAGATAGACTCAATGATCTTAAAGGTCTTTGATTCCATGATTCTATCACAGATTCTATTATCATTCCCATTTATTTAAAAATGAAAAAAAACCCTGAAGATTTTATCTTTATGGTGAGTCTTTTATGCTATCTGTTCCTAAATAGTGTTATAACAAACACATAGGTAGTGTTACTGTGTATTGAGGTTTTTGTTAGATTATCATAGCAACACTGCTCCACTAATTTTAAAAGAGGTGAAGTATATGTGGTACAGCCCTTCCCTACGCTGAATAATGTCTCAGCCATTCCATCCAGTGAAAACTAAACATTCTTTGCATGAGTCCTCTTGCTATACACATGAGTAAATCTTTCCAGAGCAGAGCATGTTGCATTCCCTGAGACAGTGAAGCAATGTTAGTCTTCTCTAGCATATTTCAGCTCACCTTGTAATTTAGAGAGTTCATTTAATATCCTTTAGACACTATTGAAACCTTTCATTATACGTCTCAGGAGCTGAGGTCAGCAGTAGTCTTTAAAGTTGCAGAGCAGCATTGCTGTTTATGGTGATCAATAAAGTCAACACCAGTAAAAGTGCTTTGCATCACTTTGTCAACTCTTAATTTAATATCTTTTTTTTCCATTTGAGAAGTTTTTAAATTGGCCATAGCTTATTGCAGACACCTGTGTCTGTTTATCTGCAAATAATGAAAACCATCTCTACATCCAACAAAGGAATCTTGTAGTGTACTAGTTATTTTTTATTTTGACTAATGAAGTTGCTCAAAATTGCTTTCTTTACCTGAATCAAGTGTTTCAGGTATTCCCACCAAGTATTTTTAGTGATAATTCCCCTTAAAGAAATTCTGAAAGAAAAATCAAAACTAGATCAGTAGCAACTGCAGGGTAGGATAAAATCAACTCCAAATGCTGTTGAAAAGTTCAATGTGATAAAGTCCGGAGGCAACAAAATGGAAAAGTACCTACTAACAAGATAAATCCTATGTATAAGGAGGGGATATTGAAAAAAAAACAAACAACAAAACACCAACTCAAATCTAAGACATAAACAATCAGTGGCAGGTATTAGACTGTAAATTAAAGTTTAGGGACTTTTTTCATAATTTAATTCCTTTCACACAGAACTCAATTTTCATTTTTTTTTTCATAAAATAAGACTTGACATTTCTTATCTTTTGGGACTATTATGGCTACTTTTCTCTTAAGTTTATGTTGGTCAGAGCTGCAGTTCACAAACTTCTATGGACTCAGATTTATAATCAAGTTTTGGGTGACATATTCTACCTGTCTGCATACATGTTCTTAAGACATAAAAAAAAGGGAAAGTTCAACCAAATTGTGTTATCCTTTGTTTACCACAGGCTAAAAGGATACCTACAGTCAGATACTGTGGCTCAGTTGACATGTGATAACTTGTACATTATTCCCACTGAATTAGAAACAAAATTTCACTGGATGGATCTGAAAACTCTGGTAGGTACTCTTAGGTACTTAGTCTCCATTTAAAGAATTTGTTTGGAATACCAGCTGAGCTCTTTGCTGCTTATACTCTAAGCACTCAAAAGCTGAAGAAAAAGTGTGAATTTTCAAATTTTCATGCTGTAAGTGGAAAATCAAGTGTTTTAGAATAACCTTTGAAGAAACAAGAACACAAAGTACAGTAATACAGGTTAGCACATTTGAACTGGGTTCACTAAATCACTGAAAATGCCTTAAATCCAGCACTTGTGTACAAGAGAGGCAGAGGTATTTGAGATATCTCTGTTCTCAGATACCTCAGGCTGGAAGTTTGTCTTTCAGAACACAGTCCATTATTGCTCTCTTTGAAAAATTACACTGACCATTCCTTCTTTATCTCAAGGCACCTCAGCATACAGTTTCGAGGCATGGTGTGCTGAGGTAGTGGGAGATACAGAATCAGCAGGTATTTGTCTTATGAATGTTTGTGGCAGAAAGGCAATAATGCTACATAGAATGATCACAGACTTCCTAGGAGAATATCCCCAGCAGAAAAATCATACAGCCTGCTAGTTAAACTTCTTGGAAAATGCAGAGATATTTAAAATACCTCAGCCTGAGGAGATGTTAAATTTAGCTGGTGGATACCTTCAGCACCTGTCTTTATTCTCCAGTCCTCAGCAGATACTACAATGTTATTACATATAAAATAATATCCTCTGGCTAATGTGGATAATCTAGCTAGGCCATTTTTCTCCCTTATGCAGTCTGAAACTACATTGAGTAAGGCATAACAGAATCTGTGAGTAGGCAACATGCAAGCAGCTTGAGGCCAGTAATTGGACACTCAGATGTGGATCACAAAGCTCCTTTTCATTTGCATAATTCTCTGTTCTAGTTTCCACCAAACAGTGACCTATTTAAAAAAGGAGAAAAGAACATTAGGGCAATAGCATATTTAACATGCTAATTATAAAAGATACTACAAAGGCCTTTCATTAATATATGTCACCACCCAGCACTACCTACCTCATGACTAGTTTACAAGCATCTTGTTCCAGAAACAAGCAACTCTTCCTGGTTTAAATGTCAATCAAGCAATGTTAGCATATGGTCTTCTTTCATACTTAGAAAATTCTGCCAACACTATCATGGACACTAGAAACCATTATTTTGGAGAAAATTCCCCTTTGGTTCTCAATTCAAATATCTTCCACAGCATATCAGCCTATTCCAGTTTCTGTATTAGTTTGACTGCATGCCTAGCAATCATGTAGAACTGTACCAGTTTTTCTACATGACTAATGATCTCAAGCGAGCAGAGAGAGAGACAGCCACACCAACAACACGCCCACTATCTTTTTGCATAATATGTGCTTTACACTCACCAATCTGTTCACATACAGGGAATTTTCTGAAGTCATTGTAACCAAGAATTTTAAAGAGATAGCATGTAAGGAAAATGACAGGCAGTAAGAAAAACAAACAAGATGGGCAAAATACCATTAAGCAAATGTACTGAGTCCAAATTACTTCTGTTAGGGCTGTTCAAACATTAGTTCAAAAAAGATGTAGACACTTTTCATGTTCACACAGTTATGCAGTTGCTGACTGTACCAATTTTAAGAGACTTCAACTTATGTACCACAAAACAATATATTCTGTTCCATGCAGTTTAGGATAAACTGGAATTTTCACATGTAATTTCAATAATATATGTTACATAATATATAATATCTCATATGTTATGTAGATTATATAAATATATATGTATAATATATTTAGATTTTTTTTTTTTATAAACTGAATGAGCACTCAGCCTTCATGAAGCTCATCAGAACACTTTTTCTGTTATTAAGCACCATGATATAGAACTTGCATTCACCAGCTATAGACACCCTTCTCTGGAGCAGGAGTTGTACTGTGCCTTGGAGAGATCCGTAGTGACAGAGGAGTTGCTCTGTACAGCACAACGAGGGCCTGGTTATGCTCTGATTCCAGCTACTCATAACCACTGAAGTTACAGCATATGGCTCTGCAAAGAGAAGTCATAGGGTCACAAAAGTTTTCTGGGAATCTTACAACTTCTTTGAACTTTCTTCTTTAGCTCCAACTACTTTTATTTCATCATTAAAGGAAAGGATCAGAGGGAACTTGTTCAGTGGTATAATTAAATGTATATGGAGCTAAACCATGTTTAATTTGGGCAATATTTACTCTTCATCTCATTGTTTTGCCTGGAGTACCAGAAAGATAACTTCATCCATCCACCACACTACCATTTGCTCCTTGCTTCATGTTCAGCAAATTCAACCACAGAACGACAAAATATTTTTAATTTATCTCAAGCTAAGGAATTTTATATTTCATTAGAAATATTTCTTTATTTCAGCCAGGCTGCACTGCAGTATGCACCTGGAAAGTTGGTACTTTCTATACTGAAGACAGAGTGAAAAAAAAAATAATCTATTGCAGTGATTGAACATCTACCATAGTTGTCTGTCTGTGGTCTGATTTTTAGGCAGGAGGGAGCAAGCTGTGCCCAGAGTGCTAGGGGGTCATTATAACTCAAGCCCGAGGCAGATCTGCCTGTGGGAGAACATAAATCTGTGCTTCAGCCAGGTGAGATCAGCTTTCATTTACTACCTGATCTGTGCTGGCACAACTGAGGTTACCTCTCTGGATGTGCAGATTGCACGTGATTGGAAAACTGTTAAGAGACATATTGTTTGAAAGTCAGAACAGAAAACTTATTGAGAGGGGTGACTGAGGTCTCTCTATTTAAGTGCCTATTCCCTTCTGAGTTTTATGATGAACAGAGATAACCATCTGTGCTCAATTGCTAGTTATGGTTTTGTAACATCAGCATCTGCTGATAAAGAAAATAAGGGAATGTGTGCTTGCAATAGCTGAAGCCTCATTTACCACATCAGAATTCACTTTCTAATTGTTCATTTTTATTTTAGTCAGAGTACAGATGCTGTCACTCCTTCTACCATCAGAAATTATCTAGACTAAGACATCCTTAGAATGGTGTAAATGTTAGATTTTTGTGCTTGGATATTTTTCCCAATATATCCTGGATATTTATAAACAAATGAAATTTTGTCCTTCATGTCTCAAATAAATTAAAAGAAGAAATGTTTTCTAAAAAGTTGTTTTTATGTGTAATCACATCCTCTCAATCTAAAATGATAGTGTTAGACAAAGGAGAGATGAAAGTGAAATCTCCTGGAAGATCATTGAACATATGTTTTTTTTGTGCCAGCTGTAAAATATTAGTTCAGAATGTCTGCCTGTATGCTACTGAGAATTCTCGACAAATTTTAATATTGCAGCACACCATGTATCAAGTCATAAAAAATCTGTCACACCCAAGACTGGCTCGTAGTCACATACCTGCACTAAACACAGTGTATACCACTTTGTTATAATGTAACTATTGGATACAAAGTGGTGTATTTCAGACTGTCAAAATCCCTGTTAGGTTTGCAGTGAACACAGTGGACAATTAAACAGAGTATGGTAGGATATATTCTCGGTGCCTGAAGTATCTTCTATTGAGGGAACTTCTTTGCCACTGAAAGTGCAACAGAGCATTTGCATGACTGAGGAGAGTCAGCCTGGGTCTTCTGGGCTTGTTACTTGGGGCTCATACCCAGCCGTGTCACACCAGAGATGGTTACATGGAGAATGATTCAGTTGTCTCTGTATTGTGCTTCCAGGAGCCACACTAATTGAAACACTATGTGAAAAGAGCTGACCTGGCTTGTATAGACTTGCTAGCTAGAGATCCACATGGCAGGTGAGCATCTGTATTTCCTCAGAGCCCAAGCAATCAGTAAAATGTTGTACCCACACTTGTACCAATGCTGTCTGTAAGCACCTGTACCCCTGTGGACAGTCTACACAGCACAGTGAGTCCAAAACCAAATAAACCATCAATGGGTTACTGATTTATTTAATGAGCTTTCTAAAAGGAAATAGGAATATGTTTTACATTTTACATCGATCATAATCTCACTCTCTCTACAGCAAAGTCACTTCCCATCATATTTCTTTGACAAAACAAACATAAACTAAAGAATAAATTGAATAATTTCAGAAATTGAATAGCTTCAGTAAAGAGACCAGAGACTAGTCCTTAATTATAACTATAAACTGTACAATGAATTAAATACTTCAGAGATTTTGGAGGGGTTAATTTCCACATTACATGAAGATGAGGTGAAATGGACATGGTAAAAATGAAGAAAAAGGTAAATATCAGAAGAATATCTTTTTAAAGGTATCAGCAAAAGAAGCAACTGAAGTAGCAACCTAAAATATTATTTCATAACAACATTAGTGTAAACAAGAAAAATACAAGATCATTTAGAGCATAACAAGAAAATCCATTTCTTATATTCTGTGACACTTAGTGATGACAATGAACATTTAAAAAAATAGTTTGGTCAGTATTAGAAACCAAAATGTGTTGAGATTTCTGTCTCCAAACAAGATGTTAAAGGGAGGACTTCAAGTAAAAGACATGAATATATTAGGTAATTTTAGCAGACTTTTCACCTGTGCATCTCTGTTTCAAATTACAAGCAAAAATTCATTACAATCTGAAGCTTGAAATAAATTTGCTTTTCTTAGTCCACTTGTTTAAAGTGAACATTTTTCCACATCACATTTATTATTTTGAACAGAGAGGATCAAACTGACCTTGTTTCTGGATTACCTTTTTTATTCATGAAATTTTTCATCTAGGACAGGGTGTGTGTTACCTCTATGAATAGAATTCTTCACTTGTGAGTTATCATTAAATATAATCTTACAAAAAAAGTGAAAAGACTAGAGGGTTGCAGTGATAGTCCAAAAGGAATAGGAGTCAATGCAGTTGAGTTTAACACAAGATAAAGACTTATAGACAAGAATAAAATTGGCTTCAGGAGCATCTGTACAAATAGTAGGAGAGCTGAAAATAAGGACAAAGATCATAGACACCTTGAGGAAATTTTCTACTTTCAAAAATGCCACAGAGAAAGGAACTTCCAATGCAGTGATATACAGAATTGCAGTAGTTTGAAACATTATAATGGTTTCCATCTCTTCTGTATCCTCAGCTTGGTCTTAGCTGGAAGTCAGTAACATTTTAACTTGATGCAACTCTTCCTTCTGCCCCAAATTAAGGTCTAATGATAAGTGTTCCAAAAAATAACCTAAACCAAGGTGTGGCATTGTTGCTTGCATACACATAGACTGTCAAAAAAATTAGTTCAGCTGAAATATTTCACTCACTAAAGCAAGAGGTGAAAACTGTGTGTCACCTTTAACTTCTTTTTTGACAGTATTTTTTATATTTTAACCCTACATATTCTTACAAAAGTTTAATGTAGCATGTCTAAAGAAGTGCAACAATGCTGATCTGTCTGGAGCACAAGTCTTACAAGGAGCAGCTGAAGGAGTTTGGGTTGTTTAGGCTGGAGAAAAGGAGGCTCAGAGGAGACCTTACTGCTCTCTACAACTGCCTGAAATGAGGCTGAAGCCAGGTGTGGTCTCTTTTCTCAGATAACCAGTGACAGGACAAGAGGAATGGGCTCAAGTTGTGCCAAGAAAAGTTTATATTGGATATTAGGAAGCATTTTTGCACTGCAACAGTGGTCCAGCATTGAAATAGGCTGCCCTGGGAAGTAGTGGAATCATCACCCCTAAGTGTTCAAAAAGCATGTGGATGTGGCACTTGGGAATATGGTTTAGCAGTGAACATGGGGGTGCTGGGTTAGTGATTGGACAGCTCAGTGATCTTAGAGGTCTTTTTCAAGCTTCACTATTCTATTTTTCTATGTTTTAATTTCATATATCATTTCAATCCCTGGAAAGGTTTGATGTTCTAAAAAGATGGCTGCATACTCAGAAACAGAAGTTGCATATCTCATTTTAATTAAGGTAACAGTTAAAGAAATACATTTAAATTTGAGTGAGTAGCGAGTTAATCTATGAAACGCAAAAGAATTTGAATTAATGTGAAAGGATGGTCCTGGGACACAAATAGGAATCTGAATATTAGTAAATTAAACAGAATCAAAAGAGCATCAGAGAATTCCCAATGAAACTGGAAGGGCATTGAAGAATAATAATTCTGACTGCCATATACATGCCCAAAATACACAGAATTTTCAAAATACAATTCAAGAATCTTTAGATATAGTTATTTACAAGACCACAAAAAATCTTTCCCCCACACACAATGTTTTTCATGGTAAATCACCCCTAGCTCGTATATCTTCAATAAATATTTCCATAGTACATATGTTTGCTGGTTTAAATCAAATGATCCTTTTATCTGTTGTGCTAAACAAATGCTTTCATGTAGCTGAAACTATGTTTCTGGTGAAAGCATGCTGCTCTGCATTTCAGCATATACTTACGTATTCTTAAACCAACACTAGACCACCATTCCTTGTCAGGTCTAAATCTCTACACCAAGGGGCAGCTGCAGTGCTGTGTTCTGAGAACATGACCTTGCACTGTCTCCTCAGTATGCCTCCTCTCTGAAGTGCAAATGTAGCCATAGCTCCACTGAGGCATATTGAGACTGTGGTGAACACAGCTGAGAAGAGCCCTGCACAGAACATACCAAGGCAAGGTCAAACCTTCATTTGTGAGGCAGAGACAACTGAACAGTTTTGACTGATTTTCTGTACAGAAGAAGCCATACCAAGAACAAAAATGTCAGAATTTTGTCTGACAAGACCTTCAGCTACAACCTAAGAATAATTAGTGTATATCCCAACACCTGCAGGAATTCGAGCTACTTACAAGGATATGCTGTCTTCTTTAAAGTAGGGAATAGGAATCGTTAGAAATATGTACCCAGCTGTAGAAACACCACAAGCTCAGTCTTTTATCCAAGGGATCACAGTGCCACAGCTACTCAGCCACATTTAAAGGACTTGCAAATACCACCCACAAATACACATAATCATAGAAATGAATGTTGGGAAAATGGAGAAGAGATTCTTCATATAGAGAAAATATTCAAATGTATAGTGAGAAGGCTTCAAACTCAAAGAAACAAATTTTATAAGAATTGTGGTTTAGATACATCCTGAGATTAAGATCGCTTGTCTCAGATGAGGGCAAGGGTGGAAGTATTAAAACAAAACACATGAAGAAAAAAACCCAAAGAAATCAGTCTGGGATTGTAGCCCAAGTCTGAAAATTAGGAGCTTAGTGAGAATATAGAAATGCTAATACTCACCTCTGCTTCTCATTCTATAGAATTACATATTTCTTGTAACCAACTCCATAAAACAGTCTGCAAATAAGAGGTTCTAAAATATAAGTGACCTGTGGGTTTTTAAAGTTCAGTCATTGGCTGTTGAATTTGTGTCAGCATATGAACATGTACATTTGGCTGAAAATGTGTCCTGTCAGAAAATATGTTTTCTGAGGATACTTTAGACATCTGAGAGTGACAGAGGACAGAGTGCAGTGCCCTTCTGAGTTATTTACCATAATCTAAAGTCTAAACCTGACCTCAGTTTAGGCTTATGGGCTATTTTAAATTGTCCAGAAACCTTGGGAAGGTTGAGGAATACTTTCTTTCATAACATTCTGAAAAATTCCTGCTTCTTCTCTTGCCTTCCCCCAGCCTCCTTTTTAAATACATTTATAGAATTTACAGATTTGGTTTTGTTCCAAGAAATAGGAATCTGAATATTGACCAAAAAATATTTTATTATGAATCATAGTTATTACAATTGTCTTTTTCCATTCAGTCATTTGGTAATTAATTGTAATTCACTTTATTCACGACATTGTAAGAAAATATTTCTCAAATAGTTTTTATAATATTTACTGTTCAAAAACCTAGGATGTGATTCTGCAGAATCGCTGATTTATATCATCAATTATTGTTCCTATTCTGAAATTTGTGTTTTTAATGTTTTGAATAGAAAGCTGCTCAAGAAAAGAACTGGCATAAACATTTTTATCTAAATTACTTAAACTTTCAGGCTTAACTAAAACTCATATGTCAATATCTAGTCATGAGTGTTAACACAAAATCTATAACCAAAAGTGGATTTCTTACAGCTTCTTAGGAATATGAGCGCATAGTTTTACCAAAAGTAACCAAAATGTTACTGGGGAAATTCTCAATTAAGCTTCTTTTTAATTATTACTACAGCTAGGGTAAAAAAGGACAGCTTTTGGATTTGTGATGTTTCAGTAAGAATTTACAAATTTTAAATTTATAATAGGATAAGGCCTAAAAAATATTTTCCCTAGAAAAAAAGGTAGAAACTAATAATTCCTGCTTCACTGTATTTTTCTTTGCAATTTTTTTTTTTTTTATGAGAAGCAAAAACAGTAAAAAAGGTGTTTTGATAAAGTTCTTGATTTTGTTTGCAAAGTTTGGTTAAAATTACTTTAACCATCAGTAGTAGTACATCTACGTCTAAGGTGAAGGAATGTGTGTAGTTATTATGTTACTATAGCACTGTCTTACTACTGTAGCTAGTAAAAAGATGCATGTTCTAGACATTGATGAGAAAGTTTTAGTCTGGAGATGATGACATGGTTTAACTCAAAGTAAAGCGTCTTCAAACATATTTCAACATACGCAGATTGGAAAACTGAGCATGTACTTACAAGACGTTTTGAGCAGGGCCTGAGATTTTATTTGGTGCTTTCCCTAGTCTTCATCTTTTTAATTTCCTCAGAAATACGACATGCCCACAAAAAGTATTTTTGTAGAACATTGATACATATCATCAGCAACTACAAAGTAAAATATACTTGCAAATGAAAATGATGAAAGCAAAATTGTACTCATCTATGTGATTTGCCTTGGGATATGGTTTTAGGATTCAGGAATTCAGACTTCTATCACACTACTTTTTGGCAAGGCTGAGAAACAACATGAATATTGAGAGTATTATTTTCAAGTATACTTTTTCACCCCTGTTCATTTCAGTAATAGGTATAGGCCCAAGTAGAGACCTGTGTTTATGCCCCTAAGTGTGTGGACACCATGATACTGGGTGCCACAGCATCTAGTAGTTTGACAGACATAGAAAAGATTGAGATCTTAAATATCCAGAGGTATGTACAGAGAAAGCACATTGACATAAGAGGATTGTTGAAGTAAGAACTTGGGACTTTAAGGTTGTTATACCACCAAAAGAATAATATAGGGCCTTTGCAGATGAAAAAGTCCCCAGGTCCCTTTCTGGATTTTGTCTCTCCTAACTACCATGGCTCTGCAAATAGCTGGAGTTAGATCTATGTATAAGTAATATGAATATGAAAGCCTTTGGCTAAGGCACCTTAGGAAATGCTGCACTATTACACTACAACAGCTAGTGTCTTCCTCTCATGTTATCTGTTACATATTTCCTAGCAATTAGTAATGTTTTGAGAAAAAATCCAAATAACCAAAAAATAACAAAGTAGAGCTATTCTGGCATTATATTTTGATGGGAAAAATCATACATAAAGCAGATTGGTGTCAATACTCTTAATGTGGATATTTACCATAATTCAGTAATGTAATCTGTAATCTAAATATTGAATTTTGCCATTTCTTTCATCTAAAATCCATATTTGAAATAATCAGATACCTAGCCAGTATACTGCTGTAATGTACAGTGTAAAAGAATGAATCCCAAACTCATTCTGCCTGCAGTGATCTCTTGAGATAACTTATGGTAAATGTCAACTGCAACTTCAGGGTGAAATAAGATTTTGATAGTGAGCAGTATATTCTACTTTACTTGTCTCAAGACACTGATTTTGTATCAATCTTTCCTTACATTGATCTTTCTTGTCTACATAATTTGTTAGCACATTGGATACCTTCTTGTCTTCAGTGTAGCAAATAGACATATAGACCATCCCTCCCTCCAAGAAGCAAAAAAAAAGAAAATCAGTTCGCTAGTGGTTTCTCTGGTTTAAAAGAAAGAAATGGATGACAGAGCTGGAACAGAATTGCAACTTCTTCCTCAAAATTCTACAGCAGTCATTGTATTTACTAACCTAAACCTGGAAAATCTATGTGAAGACTAAAAATATATTTGCATCTGCCAGCAATCTTTGTTAAATGATTGTTCTCCTTTTTTTTTTTCCACAATCAGAGGGCAAACTATAATCATTGTGCAATGTCTATGATCATTGTGCAACGTCTATGATCATTGTGCAACAAATTATTTATTTTTTTTTTCAGTCTGGAACACCAAATAATTAAGTATTTGTATCAGAGTTATAATTAAAGGTGAGAGATGGAGGTATACCCACCACAGATTGCTGAAGAGATTGTATAAATTAGACAATATGGACTTCTGGATGGGGATTTCACTCCTAGACTGAGTATTGTAAGTATTTGGAAAAGTATCAAGAAAGATGTTTAGTCTGTGTCTGCTTTGAATGCAAGGTTTAGTCCAACAGGAATGCTTGGAAACAGTTTTGTGATTGGATGAGATGGAAAAGAGAATACATAATTAGTGGAACAAACATATAATTTATGGAAGAGAGAGAACAAACGTATGAGGAAGCAACATGTACAAATGAGATATCCAGCAGCAAAAGTTATCAGAGAGTGATGCAGTTTTGCCAGATATGGTAGCAGGTAAAGTTAATTATTTTTAATAGTCAGCAAATCTATATGCTAAAAAAAATAATGAGTAATCTACGCACCTAAGGTTTTAGTTTAACAGTCCTCAGTAACATACTTAATCTATGTTAATCTCATTTTTTTAGTCAAATGCCTCAGGCTTTCACTTAATCCAAAATTCCAGTTAATCTAAAAGACCATAAAGATAGCATCAGGGTGGAAGAGCTTGGCTGGGATCTAGTTAAACATGATATGAGCTGCATACATTAATGAGTCAGTGGCAAACTTACCAGCTAGATAAAACATGCAATACTGACAGGTAGACAAATGGAAAATGAGTCGTGGATCTTCTTGTTAATGCATTATCACAAATTACTGATTTAGCTCAGAAAATGGCCAAATCATTTTGCAAATCAGAGAAATACAGTAGCTACCTTGAAATTTTTATAGATTGAGAGATGTGTTAGAAAACACCCTCATTACACACACCCAATCACAGCCCCCCATTTAACAGTTTTTAATGCGGATCTGGGGTATATTGTAATTATCAGAAGGAAAAAAAAGATGGGAAAATATTCAGAACAGTTGCCTGGAGAAAGGCTGAAGGAAGATGGGAGAGAAAGAAGACTGTGCTCTGCATAGGGGCCATGGTGAAAGAGTATCTGAAAATGAGTGTGATAGAAGAGGAATAGAGGAGCAATTAATTTTGCAGTACAACCTCAACATGATAGTAAAAAGACTACATTACATACTACTGCAACAAATATATAAAATCTACATAATAAAAACATATGAAGTAAAATCTTCAGTATAACTATCAGTATATATATTATCAGTAAAACTTCAGTGTATAACTATCATCTTTCTCATAACCCACCCCTTGATATTGTTCTACTTGGTTTGGATTGATAAGTTTGGACCAGAAACACCTAATGGAGAGAAACCTGTGAGTTTTACCTTTTCTTCTTTCCTCCTTACTCCTCCTGCCTGCACATCTTAGAGGATGTGGACCTAAATTTTCCACTACAATACAGCATCTCTAGGCTAGAAGAACTCCTTTGCAGATGTTGTCAAAGTAAGATTTCTAGTAAATCTACTTTGGGGAAATTGTCCCATCTGTAACCTGGAAGTCTATCTAAACCTGCAAGAAAAGATGGGATCTTACCTGAACTTTACAACAATTGGCACTTGAGATCCAGCAGAAGCTGTTTGGCAAGTACAAATGAGGAGGTAAAAGGCAGACAGAATCATCTTTTCTTGGTCTTTGTAACCACCTTGAAGAGGTAATTAAGGATGTTACAGTGCTTAGAGTGCTTTTGTAAATGAGATATGTGAGAGCTGTTGTACTTTATTCTACTGTTCCTCCTGACTTGGTGAGGAGAAGTGACTTGGTTTGGTATGTAAATATGAATTCTTTGATGTGTAAGACACACAGAAGAGAAATTGGGGCGTTTATTTGTTTTTAACCAATATAATGCCAGACAAATAGAATTCCTTCAAATTGCAGCTGTTCTGTACAATAGGAAGACATTTTGAGTTGAGCACTTACAGCCCTGTTTTACATGTAATCTGTTTCCTGCAGGAATAATGGCAGGGGTTTGCTAGGCCCAGTTTTCCTTGGCAGTGGTGGCTGCAGCAGAAGTGCGCCATGACTGTGACTACTGGCCTTGGTTGGAAGAAAGTCAAGCAGTGACATAGTTGTTGCTGTGTGGGAGTGTTGCCTGGCTGGAGTTGAGCTTTCAGGGCATAAAGCTTGGAGACCTGCCAATTAAAGAACCTTTTCCTCATGCTGACTGCAGATAGCACGGGTAGGGAGAACCAGGGCAGGACTTCTGCTGGAGCAGGGGATGCCAAAGGGTGCTGACTCATACAGCCTTATTCTTAATGCACAACCCTTGTCCCATCCTGAAAATCTGTCCTTTGGTGGTGAAGGAGTCATCACTGCAAGACCCTCACCAGAGCTTCCACTGGGTGACAGACACCAGGATTTGCTGGAAGCTGTGGCCAGGAAGAAGTATTGGAGGATTGTCTGCCAAATATTTTATCAATCTCAGCTGCAGAAAATAATGTTGAAACAAGAGTAATAATTTTCATCTTTTCTTGCCAGGATTCCCATGTTAGAATATAGGCACACATTTACATGATACTAGCAGATATATACTTAATATTAATAGACTATCTAGATCATAGTATTCTGGCAGAAACACTGGTTGATCTAAATGTTGTGTCAACACACTGGGTAAACTGACTGGTTTGTAGCCTTCATACAGATGGCCTTTATTTCAAACTCAAATTTCCTCAGGTCCCATTTTACCTGGTAGTGGCAGTCTGTGCACAGAAGTCCAGGCCCAGTGGTGTGAAATTCTTCAAGCAGCAAAACACTATTTTCTCTCCTAGTGTAGCCTGATTGGAAATATGGGATTCTCTGCTCCCAAGGTCATCCATATATGTTTACAATTTCTTTCTCTTCATGATAAGTAGAAATGGCAAAAGTGAGAGGAATCATGAAAGAGATACTTCAGAAAATGTGAGACTGGGGACTTTATAGCAGTTCTAGAGAAAGGTGAAGTTATTCTGGGGCTTGGTTGGGTGGGAGAGGTTAGGATGACTTCCTTGAGCAAGGTAGGAGGAGAAACACCTATTGCAGTATTCATCTGCATCACCTCCAGGACCACTGCACAGATTAAAATGTTTCAATTGTTTCTGAATGGGGAATAAAACTCATTTTCATACCCCAGATGAATGAATATTACTCCTCACAAGATTCCAGACACTGGTCATTTCCACATCTTTGTGGACCTAGTTTGTGTTCCTATATTTCATCTATCTCAACAAAGTACATAGCATTAGATAAAGTTAAGCAATTAATTTTGAAAAACATCTTTCAGAGTATATGTTTCACTTCATCAACTGCAATATAATAATCCATTATTTTTTCTTTTGTATATAATACCAGAGGAACGCTCTCTTGCCTAGATAAATGGTTGCATTTGCATAACTGCAGTTTGAAAATGGAGCCTCCTGAGAGTTTTAGAAGAAGAATATGATGCAAAAGTAGATATCATCACATTTTTCAGTATTTTGGATATTAATTTCAGATACATTGATTTCTTATAATAATTGATACTTAGTTAAATTCCTTTTTTTAATATTCTTTATTTATAATTCATCATGCATATAAACAGTACCAGGAAGTTCTATCATATCTTCTAAGAAAAGTTTACTATTTGAAATGCTTCAGTGATCTACTTTTTGTAAATTAAATTCAAATTTTAATTTATTTTTATCACATCACAGAGTCATAATTTAGCTCCTATTAAACTAATTGACTAAGCCTGAAAATCAGTCTTTTAGATAAAAGTCACCTTTATTTTCACTGAAATTAACAAAAATATTTAAGAATTGTTTAAGACTATTATATCATCTTTGTTTTAGGAATAATGTACTGATAATGAAAAACACTCTGTTCAATTACAAAAGAAAATGGAAATTAATTATTCAAGAAACATAAAAACTTTTAAAAGTTTTTAAAGATATATTGCTTTCTGCTGGAGTTTCTTTGCTAATGTCTGGTTGCTTGTGGAATTTTAGCTGCAAGTGTAGAATGCAATATTTCTCATAGGAAACCCTAACTTTAGCTAGGAAATGGTCAGAAGACTGATTTTTAAAACAATCAATTTTATTATTATTACATACAAAGATCAATAAAACTTTAGATCAGATTGTTTTAACTCCACCCAAGCTAGTTCAGTCATCCAGAAAGCAAAAGGCTCTCTCACCAAGAGAACATAAGCCCAGCACATGGAATTTCCACTACTTTGAGCACAGCATTTTTTTTAGTTGAAGTTTTCCACAAGCATCTATATATACTATGTCCATATGCTACAACTAAACAAGGTGGAAAGTTCTAGAAAAAATTCTAAATATACAATGATGCCACAATTTTTTTGTGACTTTTTATATGGCATAATGACATCAGTTTATATTCTTTGTATCAAGTTGTTATTCATTTCTGAAAGCACTTTTTGAAACACATATATTTACACATATATGTTATATTCATGACCTACGACATGGAAGAAGAAAGGATTCATAATGAGAGTTAGAAGGATGGCTATTAGAAACACCACCAATTCTTTTTTCACATGAGGCCTTGCGATTTTCTTTGTGTGGTTGTAGAAAATTATTTCAGTCAGCTGAAAGTTTCCATTCTCTTCACTGAAGAAGGAAACCATAGTGGTTTTCAGGGTTTTCAGTGGTTTTCACATTTATTACTGCATTTATATTATGCAGGATATAGGAGTCTTAGGTTATCTAGTCACTTCCATTTGCAGTATTACAGCATTGTATTTGTCATACAAGTCCACTGTGGTGTGCAAGACTTCCTGAATTTGACACTTAGTCTTCTGGGAGAATATCTCCAAAAATTTAATGCCTCACTAAAGAAAGCATTCATGAGCTGATGCACAAAGACATTGAGCGGTTACAGATCTGTTCTTCCCAGACTAATAAATGGATTTGGATCACTACTGCATGTATCTCAGGCACTCCCAGCACTGAATACGTAGATAAAAAGCTTGCATCCTCTGGGAAATAGCTCCTTGAGTCTGATTTGTCTATGAAATTAGTGTGTTAATTGATTAAAGGTTAATCTCCATGTAAACTAAGAGCTAGAGGAACACCGAAAGGCAGAACACACAGAAATGTCACTTTGAACTGGAGATTTATCCAGCAATGTCAAATGGAATTTATCAGCAGAAGATAGGAGTAACTACCTTTGAAATAGAAGTCAGCTCATGGAGAATAGGTTTTCCAGCCTGAAGGAGGGTCACCAGCAGCATAACAACTAGCAGTGATCCTCTGTTTGCCCACATAATGTTAATTTCAATTTTTTTTTTTTTGCAAACACTTTGCATGAAAGACCTATTTTGAAATTTGAAAAATTTGCTACAGAGGATTGCATAAAACCAGTCAGACAAAAAAAATCTTTTTGCAACTGTTCAGCAAGAAAATACTGTAACACAATTATAAATGCAGTTTTGAGACATAACCAATCTCCCTCATGCCTCAGCAGATGAAACTAAACCATGATCTTTAAGCATCTGTTAGGCTTCAGTTGTATTAACAATAAGACAGTGCTGATGTGCTTTACACATGTGAGGGAAAAATAGATACATTGAAGCAAAGTGAGGTGTATAAACATTGCTTAACATGCTCTAGACAGCTAAATAAGGCCATTTTACAATGACTGGTGTCTAGAAACTGCTGACTGCAACACTAGTCCAGATAATCAAAAAATGCTGGAATGAAAAGAGACATTGTGGAGAGGAGAGTGATTTTCTGTGTCTATGATTACCTTAGAAAGTAATTTAATTTAAAAAATGGGAGAATTTTAAATTAAAACAAGCAATAGAAACTATGAGAAGTATAACACATTAACTAAATCACTGAAAGCTGATCATTATACAGTGCTTAGAAACAGTATAAGCAAGGTAGACTTTTATCTTCCTTTGGGGCTCACCTCCTTGAAAGACAGAGATGATAAAACTACAGTCTATATGTTTTCTATATTATTAAGGGGGAAAAAAACCCCTCATCTCTTGTTTTGCTACAAGTTTAAGGCCACGGTTGAATATATTGATTATCTTGTATAATACTCTCCTACGTATCACTTTACATTCAAACTTGCTAGCATATACTGGTCAAAGAGAAGTATGTTTCATTAGCTACTTTATCTTATATATATGTGTATATATATATATACACACACATATATATAAACCTGTTCAAAAATACAATTGCAACAAAGAATCTACAAATATTTTTAGACATTATTTCAACATCATTTTAGTCAAGTTGGTTCCCAAAGTGCTAATCTACATGCAGTGTAAGAAAAGAAAATTTTTCTATTTTCAGGGCATGAAAAAGATACATCAGGTAGGGTGAAAAGCTGTTTAGATTAGGACAAAAGGAAGATGAGTCATGTCAAGAGACAATGTCTTCTGTGTTTACATTCTTGCCTCACAGTGGCTTGGCAGATGAACAAGGGTGGGTCAGGTTGTTAAAGGGAGATATAAGATGTTCAGTTGTGACATACCTGTCTTTCACTGGTAGCAACCCTGGGAGCTGCCTTCACTGAGCCACCTCCTGAGTAAGCACTCTGTGCTTTCCTGGGAATGGCTCCTCTGCCAGGGATGACCAGTGATCAGAACATGGCTATTCTTGTCCAGAGAATCACACTGAAGATCTTTCTGGGGAGAAGAGCAGGTAGCCACACTTTCATTAGCTCTACAGATTTCATGATAAATTAGGGATGGAGCTCACAGTTCAGGACTGTTTTTATGCTTTGAAATCCTAAAGTGAGAATGTAGTGTTACGCCGTCCATTTGAGTCTGGTGTTCAAATAGGGATGGGGTATAGACAACACACAGAGTAAATCTGCAAGAACAAGAAATGACAATGTTCCCTCACAATAATCTTTTCAGGCTCAGTGCTGACATGGCAACCCCTGTGTCCTTAGAGCCAGGACCATAGACACCCCAAGAAAGAGACTTGAATATAAAAAAATAAAACAAACAAACAAATAAACAAACAAACAAAAAAAAACCCCTAAGAATTGTGGTTAAAATTTCAGCTCCCTGGGAGTTCCCAAATTAGACTGTATTAAAGTAAAGCTCAGAGTTTTCTATTTCATTTTAACATTGAGAAAGCTTGTTGTTTTTACTGTGTTCTGGAGGGAATTAATAGGTTAAGTTTTCACTGGGGAGAGGAATTACAGACAAAGCCAGACCTCTATCCATAAGGGTTAAAAGTAAAGTTTTTGTCCTATAATCAGTTTTGCAAGTTTGAAAGTCTAGTATGACTTTCAAACAAGTGGCAAGTTCCAGGGGTTTCAAAATGTATTTTTAGAAGAAACATATGCTAATCAAGATATGCCCCACATAGTTTAAACAGCATGATTCACAAGGGAACTTCATTAGCCTCAAAGATGAATAGTGTTGCAACTCCTGGGAGATCCAATAAAATAGGTGATTTTTAAAAAAACAAAACCAAAAACAACTGCTTTCTCCTAGTTAGTCCCCATGGGCTCCCAAGAGGCTTGGGGTTTTTTTTCTGTTCTTCCATTACTGTTTTGCTGTCATGCAGAAGGTAGATTGCCATCTCAGAAAAAAGCAGCATTACTCTCCATTCTGCCTGGAATGGACAGACAGGTCATTAATGCTGCATAATAGCAGGTTGAGCATGTCCTGTCTTCAGCAAAACAGACAGATGAGCAACTCATCATCCAAAGAGGACTAGACAGGTAGGGTCAAGAAATGCACCTAAACCATAAACCCAGCAGATTTATTAGAATAAAAGTGGTCATTAATTTGTAAGTAATTTGGAATATCATGCCTTGATAAAATAATGCCTGCTATCTCTGGACTATGATAAATAGATTAAAAAAGTTAAAATGTAGAATATTAAGATTAATTTTGCTCAGAATCCATTGTAAACAGAGCAATCATTGCCAATTTATGTGATGCAACAGCTGTTGTATTCTTTTTAACATATAATTATGAATGACATTTTAAAATATTATTTCTGCCTTTTTTTTCTACATAAGAGGCTATTTTTAGAAAATGAAAATGAAATGGAAAGGAACAACAAGCAGAAAAATTTCAGCATTGTGCCAGACTTTGTACAGCCTGTGAATTTTTTCTTGAACAGAGAAGCCAACGGACAAAGCTGCTGCTGACATCTTGCAGGCTTCATTTAAATACTAAATCAGCCTCTCCTCTGGGACAGGAACAAATTCTGAGATACCAGGTCAAATTCACTCCTGGGAAAGTTTCACAGAAGTGCCTCAGGGCTCTTGTGATATTTCATTTCTGCACCTGAACTGTGAGTAAGGACACATGAAAGCTATTCAGGAATGATTGGGAGTAGGATGAAGTCACTGTCAGATCTGAAGTCAAACTGACTGCCCATAATCCATTTACCTTCCAGAGCTCACTAAGGCCAAGCTGGAGAATATTAACAAGTCCTAGCTTTCTCTAGCACACCCCTGTACCATGGCAGAGAGAATTTGATCTGAAGGCTCTTGCTGGCATGAGAAGCCAGCGGAGCTGGTCCCTGGCTGCTTGCTGGGCTTTGGGCCAGGATCACCCAGTGAAGGAATGCTACAGCCAAAGCCAGTTTCACTTCTGGCAGCAAGAAATTAGCATCTCTCCATGGACCATTAGTCTCATTACTCCCATTCTACTCAGCAGTAACTGAAGAATTCCTCTGTTCTTAGACAGTAAGGTAGCTTTTCTGTGTTTCTCTTAGGGAATTAGCAAGGCCTTTCCCTTTAAAATAATTAGTAGGACCTACAAAGGATTTTAAGTTTCCACATGGCTGCTTCTTCTAATGTATGTGGACATTTTTCCATGAAAACAGTTTGCAGCTGGAACCCAAACTGAAATTTTTTGCCAATGGTAGGTATTTTCCCTGTGGTTGTTTTCCAGTGCTCTGCGATTTGAATCTGTCCATCTACATCCAGTCTACATTAAAATTTGAATTTAGAGGTGGACAGCCATGCTACTTCTTTTTTTCTCTTTGTTTCTTTGGTAATCAAAAGATTGCAGAATAAAACTAGTACATTTTGCTTACTAAGTGTAGAAAATGATAATTTACACTGTCCATTGCTCTTTACCCGAGAGTTATTTCAAAGTGTTACATATATGTTTTCCTGCCCAGTGACTCCAAGCAACTTCTCCCTAACACACATTTTGACTAGTATTCCATTTCAACTGGCTTTAGCAAGTCTAGTTCCTACTGATTTTCATCTTTGTGTTTTCAGCTCCTCAGTACCATTTCACACTGGTGTGGAATTTAGAAATGCTTCAGTATTAACTATTAAAAATAAATACTGCATGTTAGACCTAAAACTAAATGGACTTTGCAATAGTAAAATGTACAAACACAGTAAGTATTCTCATCCTTTAACCTGGCTATTTCACTTGGAGATATTTTTGATACAGCACATTACTAATAAAATATCTCTTGAAAGAACAGTTACTAAAAGTGTAGAACTAAGAGAAGACACTTATTGCATTGAAACTTGAAAAAGAACTTGTAAGGACAATAAAACTTATTGGTGAAATGCAACCACATTGCAGGAAGTTAGAGCTCTATGGTTTAAAGAATCTTACCACCCAAGAATCGGGCTGCTTAGAAGAGCTAGAATTTGTAATCAGAAAATTTCCTAAAACACAAATACTTCTCAAAACAAAATTAATGAACACAAGCTAGTCCACAGAGTACAACTTCTAACCATCCATGTTAGTAGGGGTTGAAATAATTGTAAAATAGATCAGAAATCACCAACTTTATTGGTTTTCTTCTTTGTGACATTAAACTTTTTCTCACAGTACAATTTTCCTTATTATTGCTGTGTGACTGAAGACTTGTTCGGAAAATTTTGGATTAAAAGACTACTGAAAAGCTAGCCCCATATGCTACTGATAACAGCAACTGCTGCTCTGTTTACTTTTGCATGGAAGTAAAGGATGGAGTTTCCTGCTGTACATTATGTTAAGTCCAACCATTGTTAATCAACGGAAGCTCCTTTCCCTGATATCTGGATTGAGATCTGACCAAAATATTTCAGGGAGCTACTAAGGTTGGACACAGTTTTCATGACAGTCATTTTTGGCAGATTTCCTCTATGACTCCTGAAAATGTTAATCTTCAAGGAGTAGGTTTGCAAAGGCTGGAGAGCTCACAGCTCACGCAGGGTGCCGCAGCTCCCCAGCTCTGTGCAGCTCCCCTGAGCCCATCAGCTTACAGCTCACACAGGAAAGCCAGAGAGCACCCAGGGGGATGCACCAGGGCTGCTTTGTCCCATGAAAAAGGCCACATATACCAACTCCTCGTCAATATTAATAATTATTAATAATAACAACAACAATAATATACTTATATATTAAGAATTGTAGGTATATAATATATAATATGCATACTATATATTATATTTTATATATATATATATATACGTTTATACTAACTTTTCTGGAAGAGGAAGTATTGACTATTTTCCTCCATATTTTTACAGACAATAAACACCTTGCAACCCAGCATTAGGACACTGCATGTGCTACTTCTCACTCTTTTATACATGAATGTCACAGGAAGGGCAAAACACTGCCAAAGTGGTCTGAATTTAATCTACTGACTTTCCAGGAATTCTTCAGCTGTTACACAGCTGAAAACACAATTCTAAACCAGGATTTTTTCTTTTTGTTTTAGTTACTGTAATCAGAATTTATATTTGTGATAATGATGACTCAAGAAAAATAGAATCACATGACACTGTTTTTAAGTTGAGACTGCATACTTTAGAGTACCACAAAACTCTTACTTTCATATATAAGAAATACTATATAGAAACAGTATAATTATTCATATCAAACTGTACAGTTAGGATGATGTTTAACATCACTTTAACCTTAGTGTTGAACTGTAAAGCTGATTTTTGAATATATATCAAGAATAATAACTGTAAGACTATGGATTAATTTAGCCAATAATTGAAATAGTTATCAAACCTTTAAAATGCATATTGCCAATTTCTGTTTTATTGTAAATAATTTGCTAAAATTAATTTCATTTGGAAGCCCATTTTTCTCTTGATCTGGATTTCTTACTACTTCATTTTTTTCTTCTTTTTTTGCAGTTTTCTGTTTTCTCTTAGTATATTCACATTCATGATATTTTCATTTACTATTTCATTTAATATATTCCCCTCCCTTTCAACTGTTTCAACTTCAGACAATGCACTCTAACAGCAGAATTTAACACTAAGGATTGGTGATATGCTGTGTATATTGACATACTATAAAGAACTTCATTCAAACTAACAGAACTTTATTGCAAACTTTTTTTTTTTTTTTTTAATCTGACGTTCCAATGACTGGCTTATAGAACATTTAAAAAACCCAGCCTTGCCAGGTAAATGAGCTGACTAAAGGCTGGAATAGACCGAAGTACAGGGGCTCTACACATAAAAAAGGGTTCAGTCTCTGAGGACAGAATACACATATAAATCCATCACCTTTTCTCACTGAAGAATTTTAAACTTTCTTCTTTTTTTCTTGCCTTGGTTTTCTGCGTGTGGTACATTTTCAACTCATACAGTGTTTCTAGGTTAGTTATATATTTATTTTTCAGTCTGTATTCCTTTTTATTCCTGAGAGATAACCAAGATTAAACAAGGTCCAGACCCAATTTTGTATCCTCTCTATATAGTAAATTTTCATTATATCATTAAAGTGTCTTCCTAATTTACAAATTTAAAATGAAAAAAAAATAATTTTAAAGCTCAGATAACTAATGGTGATTTACCAAAAATAGGGTATAAATCTAATATCCACACCCAAGTAAGATAGACAAGAAGAAGGTTCTTTTTATTTCAGACGGGCTACTGTGTGGAATAATTTCCAAAGCCATAGAGCGAAATCACAAAGCATTACAAGGTATATATCCACAAAAGATTCAATACAAATGCATATTCATAACATTGACACCTCTCATTCCCCACTTCGTATGATAATTAAATGAATAGTCATTAAGCATGCGTAGTTAGCCTTTTAAAATGGGTTGGGGGTCGTATTTAGAGGAGGGGGTCGTCAAGGGAAGAAGGAATACTCGTCTTCCTCGCTGTGACCTCCTCACTCTGTGACCAAACACAATGAGTTTGACCTTAAATAATTTTTCAATCCCTCCCTTTATTCTTTTAAATGGATTTATAATTGAAAGATTTGTACCTATCTGTTCTCCTTTAGCTCTCGTTAGGCCTATGCACAGCTGAACAAACAGCAACCAACAATCAATCCTTTAATTTCAAAACCTCATCATTCTCTAGTTATTCATTAATGGTTTTAATTAGTTGCAGCTGGGCTTGCTTCTTTACCTAGTTTCTAACAAAATTAACTCTTTAGCTAAAATTCTATGTTTCAATGGAAACCATTTGGAGTTATTTTTTTGTTTCTTTCCTTGTCTGTTTTTCCTGGGGTGTTTTCTTTTCCCTCACTGGAAAATATGTCTAATAAGGAACATGCTCAAACACATACTAAAATCTGAATGTATTTCAACTTCCCATTGAGAGAAAAAGCAAAATTATGCAGATGTTTCTGTTTCCACCTGAATGACAATTACTTTGATGTTTTCAGCACTCATCTTTGCATACACCAATCTTATCCTACTAAAACTGGGAGCTTCCAAAGGACATGATCTGTCTCAGCCCGTGTTTCCTAGTTCTGCCTGTCTGACAAGTCTGCATGTACCTTATTATGTATAGATGGCTGTCAGTTAGAAAACTGTTTGGAAATGTAGGAGATGTGTCTTACAAACTTATAGTCCTCATTTCTTAGAGGTACTTGTACATGTATTGAAACTGGAGGCAGCAGGGTATGTAAGCACCTAGTAGTTAACCTAAACAGTATTTCAGGGCCTAACTTGCATTAGTTTAACTGCCTAAATATCTTTCAGGATCTGGGCTTTAAAGACTTCAAATTTGTTTTGTTTCCTTAATTTCTTAAAAATCTCAATTGCATACTACTGTGATATCAAGTTTCCTGTCCTTGAAAGCAATAAATATTTTTAATAGAATCATTTACTAGAAGATTTACATTAGTTTCTACCTTTCTAAAATTCTAATATTAAATACAGTCTTTGAGTGATCTATATGTGCCATGTTGAGCCTTCTTTTGCTTCTGGAGAAGTGAATTTAAGAACCATGGTTGACTTCATTAGATGGCAGAACTCTTCTATAATAATGTGCATGTATAGCACGCCAAAGAGAAGGTGACTCCACAATATTTATCACAGAGCACATATTCTCTGCTTAATGGCATTGTAACAAATGTCCTGCAAATTAATGGGACACTAGCATGCGAAATAAATTTCTATATGTTTACCTGCATTTGTGTTACTACATTTTGATATTAATGATGTTTCCTTATTGTGATATTGTATAATATTGTATAATATGATATAAGATTTTAATTTAAAATTGCCATGAAAGTGAATTGATTGTCTTTATCTGTTACTTGGACAAGCTTTCCTTGAAAGGTATGTGAAGTATTTATGTTTCCCCCATACGCTATCTGTTTGCATGATGAACCTCTTAATCAGAAGGCAGAATTATCCCTGCAATATAAAAGCATAAGGAAGGTAGGCCTCTTTCTATTCAGGATAAGACACATGCAGAATCACAGCAATATGAGAAAATCATGATGCCTGGGAAAAAGCTTCAGGGCAAAAAAAAAAAAAAATGGGTGGAGAGGGGAGGGAGCAAAGAAATGACCTGGCATGGCTCTAGGGTTTTAGTTTTTTGGGTTTTTTTTAACTATGTCATTTAATTCTTCCACAGAAACAAATGATGACTGAAAAATCTTCCCAAAAATGTACTTTTGTTTAAACACTGTTGGGAACAATGTTGAAAGTGAATACTTTTGAAATCCAATAGGACCTTTCCAAAGAAGAAAATAACAGCTCTATACCTTGTGTAAATTTGGACCAGATACCTTATGAGGGGAGCTACTAAATGGCTAGGAAAATAATTTGAAGCCTATTACAGAATAAGAGAGTAATTGCTTGTGGGAATATGAAAGTACTGACAATAATAAAAACCCCTCAAAACAGAACAAAGAAAACAGTCCTTTAAAAAAGCAACAAGGAAATTTACATAAAGCAAAAATATATGTGCAAATACCAGAAATCATCTGGCCAGTTTAGAGAAGGTAAGTAGCAATCCAATTCGTACCCTGATACTTGAGAAAATGGAATAAGAAAATTAATTAACAATTTGTCTATAATTACATCAGCTTAACCTGGAAACAATTTCTTTTGGCAGGAAAGAACAAACCAATATTTTATTGAGAGCTCTGGAGAGGATTGTGTTCTGATTAATGAGACACACAACAAGCAGTAAAGGTTTTGGATCTAGTTATGATTTTAATTACACGAATATGAATAAGACTAATCTTTCTAATGCATTTTCCAGGGCATCACAAACAACCTTCAAGATCTACCTGGAAGAGGTCAGCAATGAATAGTAAAGAAAATTACTTACACTTACAAATTATGGTACTTAGAAGAATCACTATGACATTTAGAATAAAGAATAAGGACAGTTCATTATTCCCAAAGGGTATCAGAGAAAGTGAATTCCCTAGCAGGGAAAAATACAATAAGAGTTTAGATATTACTTACACTGTTTCCATGCTCACAAAATATATTTCTCATTATTACCTTGATTATGACAGGTTAACTCACATAAATGAAAAAATTATATCTGAGGTAAATGTGAAAGAATCAAAACTAAGGTGATGTTTGTTTTACTTCTTTTTTTCTTTTTTTTTTTTTTTTCTGATTGGAAAGTTCCAAAACAGCCTGAAGCGATGTGGCTCAGGATGATTTTCTAGGTAATATAGCCAAACTCCATAGATAGCACAGCTAGAAATCTCATAACTGTATTAAAAAGAGGTAAATTTTGACTTTTATTATCTGTGGCCTCTGAGTTAGTTTGGGAAATAGAATGTCTACAGGGGATTGTAGGGTTTGAGGGATTTATCATCAAAAGAAGACTGCATCTTCATAATACGTGAGACCCACACAGCTCTACCTTCATTGTTTTGAACTCTGAAAAAGTCTGGGTGTCTGTGGTGGTGCATCTTGCATGTCACGACTTTACGACATGTTCCCAAGGCCTTTTTTTTCCCCCCCAGTCTCATCAATTATTTTCTCGACATTTGCTTTTTTCTGTGATGTCCTGTATCCTGGCCATATTGCCAAAGGCTACTAAACTGTAATATGTCCTACATAAGAATTTCAAAAGCATTGCACTCCATAGGAAAACATGAAAGAGTCCTTCATGTTCTTTGGAATAATAAATGAAAACAAAGGCAAAAGATCATGTTCCTCTCTCCCATGCTACTTTGAACACATGCTCAAAATGCTTATAAACTGAAATACTGCTACCCAAAGCAGCCACAACAAAGAGGTGTAGTGGAACATTTACAGAACTGATGCAGAAACATCAGTTTATCAATTTTCTTCATTATCCATGGGCTTGGAAGTCCAGCTCTTGTGACCACATTATTAAATGACTAATTTTAAGGAGAAATTTTACAGATTTCATTGGATACATTCATAAAACGGAAGTGAAAGTAACAGTAAATGCCAATAATGTATTCATGTTCATAGTAACTAGAGGTACATTCTCATTTTTAATTGCTGTCCAATCCACAACAGCACTTTAAGCATGTGCTTACTTGATTACTGTATTAAAGTTTTATAATTAATGGTCCTATTGGGGTTTTTACCACTGACTTCAAAGGGAACCAGATTAAGATTTATACAGATTTGGCTAGTGGTGCTGCTTGTTATTAAAAACCTTCTTTCATGTTGCATAAAACTTTGCCAGACTTTAACCATTTAGGCTGAAATTCCATATGCTTCATAGCTGCCTCAGGCTGAATTCTTCTGGAAAAATCCAAACAAAACTATTTAGCTCTTTTCATGAGAGAGGACTGACTTGGCAAGAAGATTGGGACAGGTAAACCAGGGAATGTGAGTGGAAATGGGAATGTCTGGAAGAGAAAACTCAGACTGGCTGTGGCCAAAGCAATCTTGGACTACAAGGAAAAGCTGAGAGAGAATCAAGAAATGTATGTTCTTAAAAAAAGGACAAGTCTGAGAAGCTGGAGATAAAATACAAATAGGACAATGTGACTGGTACAAGAAACCATTAGTGGGAAGGATGCAGAACTGGGAAAGAGGCATTAGCTTAGAGAAACTGGAACATGAGGATGGACTGTAATGTTGGATCAGCCTGTGCTTTTGCAGCACCACTTTCTCCAGAGCCTGGAGCAGAGACCTGAGCTCCATAAACTCATCGTTCATTCCTCTTATGGGCAAATGGCCATGCAAGCCACTAGCAAAATTTCTCATTCTCCTCTGTGACTTGCCCATGCAGAGATTTCATTAGCTTTGATAAGCTTAAAACCTGTTTTTTATTCCATTGGTTTAAATAAGGGATATAAATATTTCAACTTGAGTGACCCATATATGTGTCAATAGGAAACCACATCACAGAACTTCATTTTCCCCAACTTCTTCAAAAAATTTTCACCTCCCTACTGATTTCCTTGATAAAAAGAGCATTATTTTACCTGTGAAATATCAGATTTAGGTGCAGATCTGGAAAACCATTCCCTTTTGACCATGTAATTCCTGCTGCCACCTGAAGTTTTTCTGGTGAGGAATAGGAATTATATACTCATGAAAGACCAACAGTAAAAAAATACAAGAGACTTTTTGCAAACCAAGTAGGAAAACTCAGGAAAACAATAGAGAACTGAACTTTTAGATAGTAGCCCACATTATTCCTAGAAGTTCCAACATGAACTTTTCTTTGAAGAAAAGCCTATATTATTTATTTGCTTCCAACTTGCATGCCTTCTTCCCTATCACAGAGGGTGAGGGAGACTGCAGAGAAAAACAGAATAAGAAAGAGGAACAACAGCAAGGAGCTGGAAGCACAAACCATTATTAAAGGTTAGAGAATGGATGTCACTAGGATAATGGAAGGAGAAAATACCTAGGGACCAGCAGGGACTGTGTCATTTACTGTGTGATTGACTGGCAGACAGCCAGGACCTGTCTTTAGGGACACAGTGGACATGCAAGTGTGACTTTTTTCCTTGGTATTCTTTTTCCAATTCTTTTTAACTGCACTGTAATACCTAATCCTAAAATAGCTAGAGATTTGATAAGGTTGCATTGATAGATTTGATTTGGTTAGATTTTTTTTTTTTTTTTTATTTTAAAAATCATGGGTTGCTCACCATAAGCAAATGATCTAAGAAGTTGTCTGAGAGGTAAGCAAATCTGGAGTTCTGACATGTTGATGAAATAGATGTTTCAAGGGCAATTAGTGATCTTGCATTTCTTGACTCCTAAACAGACAGAGATTCTATAGGAGGAAGCTTGATATGTCTTCTCTCTTTCTGACAAACAGTACCATCCCATGTTGTCCCTGTGTATGGTTGCAGTGCTGAAGCTGCATTGCTTTTCTCTCCCTCTAGCTGGACCATTTTTCCTCCTGACAACCAAAAGTATGAGACTCAGTGAAATGTAAATTAAATCATCGGAGGGCAGGATTTTGAACTTGTACTTTATACTGCTGACCTTGTATCATTGAGGGCTGTACATTACTGCTATGAGTCAAGTGCTGAACTCTTGTTCAACATGCCATACTAATGGAAATGCTTGACCTTAAGCTCCTTCTTTTTCAGCTTCCCTTCTTCCAAGAACAACTTTTAAGAAGAAATGTGTAAGTTTTTGTGAATCTTTTATGTCTTTGATTTCATGGATACTTCCCACAATGAAAGGAAAAGGAATGAATAAGTTTTCTAATTGTCTGCATAGTGTGCAAGTCATAGAGCAGGCAGCTACACAGGGAAGAGTAGAGAATAATACCTGAAACAGTGGTACATTATGTGTAAGAACTTTACCTGCACTGCATAAAGGAAGGTCCTGCTGAAAAATACTATGCTAATGTGATTGGTGCCTGCATATTCTAATGAAGGAAGCCAAAGAAAGTGAATTCATTTTGTGAAAGGAAACTAACCCTGGTATGCTTAATGTTTCAGTAAAATTATGTGGTTTGAAGTGCTTTCCTTGAATAGCATATTTTAAAATAAAATTTACACCTCCATAATCTCCATGCAGATATAGTACAAATATGAAAAAAAAGGAAACTATTTAGATCTAGCAAATGTTAATGATTGAAGAACTATTTTCATTACCTTACTTGAAAAAATACAAATCTTCTTTCATATACAGTACCTGCACATTGTTAGTGAAAAGACTGCACTGTAGTTTTTTCCATATAAATGTTATAAATTATCATTTAGCATGTTTGTTATTAGAAATGCACAAAATAATTTTACTATTTAAAAAAAGTAAGTTTTATCTTTGAAATGCTGCGTTTCTTTACAAGCAACTGTTTGCTATTTTACACAATCCCAAAAATCACCAAAAAGCTGTTGCTCTATTTGCCATTTACTGTGTTCTCTGGATTAGAAGGAAGAAAATCTTCCAGAAAGAAGGCAGAGTTAAAAACCTCTCATCCCAACAATCACTATTACTGAGGATCTTTTCATTCACCTAAGTGGGAACGGGTAGAAAATAATAAGCAGAAGACTCTTCTTTAACTAAGTGTTCTCATAAAAAATCCCAATTCTCCCACTGATTGAATAGGTAAATGATCCTGGCCAACTCCATTTTCTTCTTCTGCCTAGCTTTACCTAGGAAATAGTAATAAATACTAACATGTTCCATTACAGTGTTGTAAGGTCTCAAGATGAAAAGCATTAGAAGAGCTATGCTTTCCTAAAAGCTGCCACTGAAATGGTCAGATGTAACTGAAGTGCTGCTGGGTGTTATGAAATTCAGACATTCTCCTTTTTACCTTTTTTTTTTCCTTATTCATCCTCCCCAATACACACCTACACATAATTTTTGTGTGTCTAAAACCATGTTTATGAATCTATCCCACACTCCTGTGGGTCCAATGACCTCCCCAGTATGTACCTGCAAAAGATCTCAGGTCTCTCAGCAGGCTCTTGAACATGGATTTTCTGTTCTGCTAGTATATAAAAAGGGAAGTTTTCAGAACATATCCCTAGTCACTGCTTAATAGACCCAAGTCACCGTGACAAGTGTCAATGACTCTAACATTAGTACCTTTTTCTCTTGCTTTTGATTTGAAAATGTTTCAAGATGTGATCTTATGTTGATAACAAATGCCATCATAACATATTATATTTGGAAGCATGGCAGATTCTATGTCATTTGTTGCCACAGCAGGAAACTCCTAACCATGCCTCAGATGGTAGAAAATTTAAAGTAAATCCTACATGCTCTTTCTACCTCATACCCACAGCTCTTTTGCAGTACAAAACTAAACAGTACGACAAATATAGTAGAGAGGCTGTTGCATAACTCCTGTGCTCTTGGCAAAACCTCTGCTATTGTTTTTGGAAAATGACAGTTGGTAAACACTGAAAATTTTTGTGCAATAGGAACTTCCGCATGAGGAAGCAACAACTGGCTGTAAATCTGAGGGTTGTTTTATTCCGTGTGTAATCCATACTCAGTGCTCAGCTTTCCTGGGGTCTGTGAACAGCCCTGGAGCAGGTACAAGTCTCCGCACATGGCGAAATGCAAGCCTGAGCTCTAGAAGGAAACCAGACCAGAGAGTGATTCTTCTTCCTGGGCATTGACACTGACAGCCACATTACAGTCTTTCACACTCTTGTGAGCTGAGAGAGCGAGCCTTTTCTCCCTTCCTCTCCCACATCCTAGTGCTGGCAAGAGAGTACGGAGGGAATTTCAGTACTGGTGCATCTTCCTTTACCTCCACTCATTTCTTCTTTGTGGTACAAAATCTGTTCTCAAAGATTCCAACGGAGACCTGCTCTACTGCATGTCTGGATTGCAACAGACCCAGATGTTGTAATGCAAAGCTTTTGCACAGTAGCTTCTTATTAAAAAATATCCTTCTATGTGTTGAGATCAATATGTCTAAAGTGAGTAGCAACTGAGGAGGTTAGACAGACTTTAAGACCAAGTATTTTTCAGTATCTTACCATTTTTACTTCTCGCCCTCGTGAAATGTTTCTTTCTTAGAAATCTGCATTGCCATAACTAGTTTTGAATAGTTATTCCCGAATCAGTTTTCTCTCTAGCACTTTCTTCCTTTGATGTATTTATAAAATACCTTATGCTCCTTAATTCTTTCCCCTGACAGAAATAATTTGCTACAAATTACTTCACTGTCAATGTTCCTGTAAAATTTTACACTTTTAAGTCACATGCAAATTTTCTGAGATTTATTTAAAAAACCCCAACAGTCTATGCAAAGAGAAGCAGCTCATTATTAGAAAAAAAAAGGGGGGGGAGGCAGAGGGAAGAAAGTTACCAGATTTTCCCATTTTTAGCAAAATGTCCATAGTACAGGCCTGCAAATTACACAATTTCATAAATTACTTGCTCTGGACTACTTGTATCCTAAACTGGGAGAGCATTGCGTTGCATCCTGTATAAACACATGATACTTTCACACAGAGAAATTGCTTCTTAGTGCTTATAGCATCATATAGCATTTCATCATTACTATATTTGCTGTGTCAGCCTTGAAATTGCTTGAAAATTCAGCATAATCGTGCTGCCTGAGAACTAAGTGTACCAAGTTCCCTGACAGTTACATGAAGTTAGATCACTGTTTCCACATTGACAACCCTTGAGCAAATCTTTCTCTTTTTTTCAATGTCTCGTGGTTTTTGCAGGTTTCATGGTACGGTTTCCAAGTACATCTAGACTTTGAGAGACTATCAAAGCAGCAATCCCAGTTCTTCTTTTGGTCTTTTCTTCTCCTAAGAATATTGTACATTTGCCAAGTTAGGTAAGGAGAGGTGTATTTAAATAGTGAGAAAAGTCATGCAACTCCGTATGAAATAGCTATTCCATAAGTAATAAATTGAGCTTAAATTGCAGATGTTCTTATGCTTTCACATGTAATTTGCTTCTCAGCATGGGTGTGTATATTCAGAGATCCACAGTTCTGCAGGAAAGCAGGCAGTTTTCAAATAAGTTTATTTAATAAAAGGCTATTTGAAAAATTACTTTCCAGAGGCTGCTATCAAAAAAGCACATTTGCACCAATAATCTATCAATTTTGTTGTATAGTAAAT
The DNA here is from genome assembly GCA_013397795.1 of Orthonyx spaldingii. Classification (NCBI taxonomy): domain Eukaryota; kingdom Metazoa; phylum Chordata; class Aves; order Passeriformes; family Orthonychidae; genus Orthonyx; species Orthonyx spaldingii. The sequence goes on from VZTJ01006639.1 coordinate 366,201, forward strand.
TATCCAATTTCCATTACAACTGATGGAGTGCGGCAATTAGAGGATGTCTCATATGGGATGATATGAATTTTATTAGCTGATGTCTTTGCTGAAACTAAAGCTGAAAAAATTCACAGGAGCATTCCTACTTGTGATCTCACACCTTAAATGAGATCTTTCATCTTACTTTTGTCAATCAGAGTAAATGCAATTATACTGAACTTTCTGAGATTGAAGTGTCGTTGTATTGAGTCCTTCATGTGTTAAAACCTGAACAATACACGATGAATTGCAGTTCAGCGCACCTGAACCTGCTGTCCCAATGAAGTTCTGTAGATAATTTAAAGATGGATAGACCCTGGTAACATTTGTTTTTTGAACTCAAAAAGTGATAGTTTTATGGAAAAGCTTTTGCTTTTCTTTTGCTTTTGACTCTTTTAACTAAATGCTCTTTGCCTCCAATACAGATATTGGAAGTATCAGTAGATAAGACAAAAAATTTGAGATCAGGTATTGATGCTAGAAGAGTTTCAGTTAAGTAACTGCTAGTGAAATAATTTTCATAGAAAGCTTTGCAAGCCATGAGTGAGGAATACCATGTAGGAGGGAATATTTTTGTTAAAATAAATTAAGAGAGATCAATCCTTCTCAATCTCTTCCTTTTACTGGCTAATGTGCATTGCCCACAGTCCCATCAAGCATGTTAAAGCATGATTTTGGGGTTGTTAAAATTTCATGCTTTGTTGACTAGAGATTATCAAACACCCCAGATTTCTCATACTTATTTTTTTTTTCCAAGTTTTCTACCATACACAGGTATTAAGTCAGATATATGATCTTTTAAGTGTTCTGATATGCCACTGCCACTTTTCTTATTCAGGGATAAGTTTTCAGATGCTATTCTTCTGAGAAACACTTCCGATCAGTTTCCAGCCATGACCAGTGTGTGATGCAGAGAGACCTGAAAGAAAAAAGGAGAATAAGGATGTTTTTCCTACAGTTTTCTGGGGTGGGGTCATCTGAAGGATCCACTGTGTATAAACTTCTGGAAACATTCTGAAAAAGATGAAAAACTCATTTTCCCTTGCTGACACAAGGTTTCTTTTTTTCTGTGCAAGCTCAAGAGAGAAGATCAATACTTTGTAATATAAAAGGGTATATGTCAATACTATGACAGTGTGTTCTCATGTTTTTGACATTTGCTCCAAGTACGTGTAATGTACCTCTTACTCCATAATCTTACAAACAACTTCTGAGAATTTACTAAGCTATGCAACTGGAAGTGTAAGTCAAATATAATTGCAGCATTTCTGTTTGTGTGTTTCATGATTTAAAGTGAATGTATAAAGGAAAAAATTCAAAGTTATCTTTGCAGCTTCAGTTTTATAGGAATAAGTAAAAGAAACTTGATTTTGACTACACGAAAGAAGGTTTAAATAGACTACATCAGGTCAGATTTTAAGCCTAATAAAATAAGACCATGATTTACTTTTATAATTTTATGTACAACACTCTCAAGCAGCAGAACCATCTCAAACCTAAATGGAAATAGTGAATGGAGAATTCAGAATTAAAGTTGCATTAGTTTGAAAATTTACAATTTATTCTAAAATGGATGAGGCATACAGCTAAAAGCTAAAGCAGAAGACAGAATTAATAGCTTTTGGATTTGGTATTTGCCTTCTCCATCTTTTGCACTGGTGCAGAAAAGAGGCGGAAATTGCTTCCCTTCTCTTATTTTATATGGCAAATTATTTTCCTTTTGCATTCATCCATTCTCCCCATCTTTTTGTCTGTTTTAAAGTGTTGCACACAGAGTGCTCCCACTCTCTGAGCCCTGTGTAATATCACAGTTTCAGCAACAGGAAGCAGGAAAGTTTTACTGTGTGCCAGGACTTTGTCAGTATCGTTCTCTAGGATCTTTTTCCTTCTCTTCCTCTCTTAAAGTGCTCCATGATGTGAGACAGAATGGCAAAAGCTCGATAGGAGGGAATGCCTTAATGCTAGCAGCATGATAGATTCATGCCTAGTTCTATTTATTCCATGGCTCTGACAGAAACTTCACAACTTTGAGTGACTCAGTCATCCTAAACTTAGTTTCGCACATGTAAGAAGACACTATTTCTTTGTCTACATCGACAGTCATTGCACAGGCAGGTAGATCTCCACATGGTTTGACATGAGTGATGCACACTGCGGAGGTGTAGGCAATATTTCTTTCAACTGCCAGAAGAGAAAGTAGTGTAGAGCTCACAGTTTGCTTTTATGCGTTTATGAAATTTTTGGTTAGGCCCTGACTATGAACAAGTCTGGGGACGTAAAAGTTCCAAACAGACAGAAATACCCTATGTTCTTGGAAACAATGGTGCTTTATTATAAGGAAAACACTTCAGATTGGTGTTTCATTCCTCCTCTTTCCCTTCATCATTTTGCTTACAAGGGTTTTTTTGAGCAGCTGTAAATTTTAAGGACTGATTTTAAGACATAAGGATCATCTGGTTTGATCTTTGCCTAACACAAGCCATAAAATTTCACTGATAATTCCTGTAGTGGAACATATCATCTTCCCTTAAATTGTAAGTGAATACTGTCAAGTCCAATAACTTTTGGTTTACTAGAGCATTAAAACATCCTGTCTCAATTTAAGGAATCCTGGAGATGATGAATTTCCTTCTTCCTTGGCAATGGATGATTACTGTCACTGCAAACCAGTTGTTTCTAATTATTGTTCTGAACCAAAACCAAATACAGGGCTGCCATATGATACTGGTGAGTATGGCCTGAGAGTTTGTCACACCCACAACAAGGAACAAAATATTCTGCTTTCTATCACTGCATATGTCCTTTGTCTGCTGGCCTTTTATAGCTGTGTTTTAAGGGTTTTATGATATGGTTGGCTCCGGTTCAACCCTTGCTTTACTTTTATCCTATTTAATGCCAAACCACATTTGAATTCATTCCTTTCTCAGGCCTCACAAAAGCAGTCCCAGACCACAGAAAAGAGAAGGCAGGAATTATCTGGTATGTCATGGGATGTAACAGACAGTGCACTGTGTGATAATGGTGCTTTTTACTTATATAAGATTATGTGTTAGGAGAAAAACTATGGTAGCACAATTCAGTTGTGAAACTCAGATCTATCTGCCTTGTGAGCCAAGCATCTGCCAAATATAAACCTACTGACTTTTGTGTAAATCACACTGGGACTTCAACTACCAGGCACAACTGGTCATTTCTAAGTCTGCCTGACTGCATCAGACCCAGGGGATCATGGAGTGGCACTGTGTCAACACAGGGGATTCCAGAAATATTAGTGTTGTAACAGGGAAACTTCAACTTGAGGAAAGATACATACAAATGCAACAGTCATAACAAGTCCATTCCCAATGTATTTCCTTACTCTTTTGAGTCTTAAAAGAGAAAGGAACTAATCCCCTAACCTCTCCCACAAAGAAATCCTACAGACAGGGTTTCTTTATTCTCTTTATGAGTTGGTGATTTTCCATGCTCCTTGTTAATCTATCTGTAATTGGCAAAATCATCTATTTGCCCTAGAAATAGATGTTTGAAAGTATTGCTACAAAGTCTATCTCAACAGTGTAGTAGCTGCATTAACAAACAGAGGTGTCTAAATCTGTGTAAACCAATGAGGGCCAAAGTGCTATTTTGGGAGAGTCAGAGACTAAACAGAAGAAAAACAAATGCTAACTAACAAAGTACATATTGAAACAAATGCTAAGATTATTACTTAACAACATAAATATTAGTTAATATATAGTGTATAAAACCCCATATTATGTTTAAAAAAAGAAAATGGAAATAAGGTAGTTAATGCTATAAAATTGTGGAAAATTAGCAGGGAATCACAACAAACTGTTGTGCTTTTATGCAGAAATATCAGGATATTAATCTACTCTTAGAAAACAGATGAAAATATTCTTTCCTTCTTTTCATCCACTGAATTTGCTTATAGCACAAACGTGAACTACTGTGTCACTCTTTCAATATATGAAGGAGTGCAACACTTACTGAGGAATTTACAGCAATGAAACAGTTACACAAGCACAGGACTTAGCCTTTCTCTAAATGCCCATGTTGCATAGCTCAAATATTGACTTAACTACAAACACCCTCAGCTTGTAATTTTAGACATCAAAACCAAATATACAAAAAATATCTTGGAAAAGCACACTGCAAGCAGCAATAGTACGTAAGTGTCTACTCTGTAAAGAAAGGAATAATACTATTTTTAAAGAACATTTGCACTAAAATTCATTTATATAATTTTGCTTTTTCAAAAAAAAAAGAAAAATGAAAAACAACTCAAGATCTGCTTGTTAGTGCTAAGTCCTTCCCAAAGAAAGGAAGAATCAAATTTACAGAACAAATTTTTCGCATAGTAAAATAATCATCCAGATGGCAAAAACAACCCATCCTGAAAATAGTAAATGTTAAGATGAAGGCTATGCTTCTTGAGGTCATCGTCAGTAACAGTTTCATAACCACTCTTACAAGTTCTCAGCTGCAAGGATACCAGAACAGTTTAGTGAACTTTAGCCAAATTGTGTATTGCTAATCTATTATTCTAGAAATGTGTGACTGCAATACAGTCCTGGGTTTATGATTGACCTGGCCCTGTTTGACATGAAAATACCAGAAAAGCAATAGCAGTTCACTTTTTTTCCATAAAACTCCTCTGCTTTCAGAATTCATTACTACATAAATATAGATAATGTAGGAAATACTTTAATGAAGACATTCCTATGTTACATAAAGTCATCTTCTGATTCCCTTTTTTTTTTTTTCATAAAGGAGAGCAAAAGTTAGGGCAATAGTTTACAAACTATTAAAAGGCTAATGACCTTGGTGAACTGAGATTTAAGCAGCAACCTCCTTCTCCAAGAAAGTATGTACATCTATTTTGTGAATATTTAAGCAAAATAAAATATGAAGCTACTTAATCTACAGTTTAAATGGACTCAGAAACAAGAACTTGAAATACAGCTGTTCTGAAGCAAAATAAGAATGGATATAACATAAAAGAGCATGATATTTGATGTTGGAAGACATTATTAATAAAATTTGATCTAACCATTGAATAACTCAAAAAACTGCAGACATGGATATAATGAAATGTTGTGTGGAGCCGAAAATCCATAAAATAGGTAATTATCTAAGGTAAATTATAGAGAAAAGTCAAATCAGAATGGGGAAAAATGGGCAAATAAGGTTTACATGCACACAGTCAGTGGCAATTTGCTAAAGAACTAAAATTACCATGTGTATTTTTCTGCACTATAGTCTAATACAAAAGGAGTCCACACTACTTCTAGGTCATGAATGACAAAAGCTTTCTAAATCAGAAGGTCCCTCTCTGTGCCTAGCAAAACTTCTGAATACAGATAGAAAGGTATTAACAACTACTTCGTCATAGTAAATAACTTCCTCAATAACCCTCTCCGTCTACAACCTGTAACAGAGTTGCTGGCAATTATTATTCTGAGGAATGCACTGGTAAAGGGCTCAGATACTTTTGGATCTTGTATACTCTAATTTTTTGCATTATGGAACAACATAATTTTTTTTTATCATAGCAAATGACTGCGTGACTTTCTCCATAGTTAAAATTATATTATTTATCCAGCCTCAATGCTTCTTAAGATTACACTGAATTTATAGATTAAACTGAACTTCTTGTACCAGCTAAGATTTTTCTTTTATCTTAACTACATCCTAGCAAGACAATCACTGTATTGTTCTTAACAAAATAAATCCCCTTTACCCTTAATTATTATCTCCTGAAAAATGGATATCAGGAAATGGATTGAACATCACAAATTTTCAAATATTTTAAAATTTCAGCCAACAAGCTAGTCAAGCAAAATATGCGTATAGGCATTGCATAAGGAAAAAACTGCATTTCCACGCACAAAGATTGCATTTTCCCACCCTATGTGGGATTTATCTGACAAGAACAGCAAATTCAAAATTCTTACTGTAAATATTTTTGAAAATGTAATGATCATATTTTTTTTAACAAATACTTGATGCAAATTCCCTTAAATTCCAGGTGAATAATAGAAAACTGGTATGAATACTAGTCAGATTTTTTGAACCTGAAAAATACATGTAGCATAAAATGATGTCTAAAGGATTTTTTGCTATTTCTTTTTGTACCTTTTACACAGTTCTGTGTATCCACAAGTATTAGCATGCATACTTGTACTTCTTTAAGTCTGATAAGTCAGCATAGTTCCAAGCTTTTGTAGAGTTAGGATCATCCTACTATCTTGAGGAGCCATGGCTCCTGCAATAGAATTTGTTCTGTAAACTAAAAATTAGATCATCCAAGCCCCTTATTGAGCCACTTTGGTAAATATACTAATGTATTAGGTCTATAAAATGTATACTGATTGATGGTGGGGGGTGTGCATGCATACATGGTGGGCACTGCAAGGCCTTTCACCTCGGTGAAGTGGTGCATCGGACGGAATTCCTATTAAAATACTGAGGTAATTAACCCTCAACCCTTCTACCGTGTCTGGTTTTTCATTCCCAAGACCAGAAAAAGGCATCAAAAATATAAGCATTTAATTCACAATTCAAAAAAAGTGATACACTACCCAGACATAAGTAGCTATAGGTTCTTGTGAAGGTTTCTTGAACTAAACCTGGAGGTTTGTAAAACATGCACAGCTCCCAGTGAAATTGGTGACTGGATTCCAGTTGGACTGGATCTGCCAGCAATGCAAGGCAGCTACAAATCTAATTTCAGAAAATCAGTCTGTAATCATCTGTCTGAAAAGCTGTATTTGATGTAAGGAATATTTATTAAATATTAGAATCTGTTAAGTATTAGGAAGAAAATCTTGATATTTGTACTTTATACAGTGACAGTCCTCTCTCTGGAAGATAATAATTTCACTCATGGACAGTTTTGTTTGTGATTTTGACATAGCATAATATATTCTGAGTTGCTTAGTAAATTTAAAAACAAAAAGCAAACTACAACAGCAAACTTGAGAGTGAGACTATTACATTTTACAAAATACTAGATCACAAAGGCAGTACAATATTAAACTCCCCGCTGCTCATTTCAAATCCTTTCACAAAAAATTAATAGGTTTAATATATGGAAAAATCATTCTATTATAAACACTGAAAATTTAGTCATATTTGTTTTGAACCATGTTTTTGTTGTCAGATGGAGCCCTGAGAAAGATAGCAAGTAGCAATTTCTTTTTGGAAGTTATAAAAGACAAAAAGCGTAGAAGTCTTTTAAATACCTTAGTAAAATACCCAGAAGGATAAACACTACAGCTCTAGGAAAAGAAAAATACTCTGTGTGCAATAATTTTGAGCATACCACTGTTGGAAAATACAGTCATTTATGTTCAAGGTAATTAAACTGGTGAGACAGGAAGAAATGGTCTAAGGTAAGTTTAGAGAAAAAGTCCTTTGGATTAGAGACTTCTGTTCTAAAATGTATGTTTCACTTGTACTGTAAATGAAAATGTTTATCATTACCAAAGATATTTTATTACAAAACCAGAGTTTCATGGGATGAAAATGGAAATTGATAAGTTTTGAGGAGTCTTTTTTTGTTGTTTTTGTTTTTTTGGCAGAATGAACAGTCACAAGAATACTAAAAATTTATCAAGGAATGCTCAGTTAACCACACTGTATTGTGGTTATCTTAGCAGGACACTGGTTGCCCAAAGTTGCTTTATCCCTCCTCTCCTCAACTGAGCTGGGGAGAGAAAATACAGCCAAAGGCTCTTGGGCTGGGAGAAGGATAAGAAAAGCTTTCCATTCTGGACAAAACAGACTCAACTCATGGAAACTAATTTAATTTATTAGGTAAAATATTAATATATTAATCAAATCCTTGTAGGGTAATGGGAAGTGAAACCTAAACCTTGGAATACCTTCCTCCTATCCCTCCCTTCTTCCCAAGACCAGTGTTGGTCCTGATTTGGCTCTACCTCCTCTCCCAGCAGTGCGAGGGGTCAGGGAATGAGGGTTGCAGGCAGTTCATCACACGTTTATGCTTGTCCTTCCTTCTCTCATTCTTCCCCTGCTTCAGCATGGGATTCCTCCAATGGGAGACTCCCCCACGACCTTCTCCAGGTTTGTTGCAACCTTCCATTGGTTGCAGTCATTCAGAAACAGCCTGCTCCAACATAGATCCCCCATGGGGTCACAAGTCCTATCAGCCAACCTGCTCCAGCACAGGCTCCTGTCTCCACAAGGCCACAGGTCCTGCCAGATGCCTGATCCAGATACCCCAAGGAGATTCTTCCTTCTTTGTATGCATCCCCTTGCTCTCTAGTGGGGTCCTCTATGGGCTGTGGAGGAGTATCTGGTTCACTGTGGACCCTCCATGGGCTGCAGGGGCACAGCTATTTCACCATGGCCTTCATCACAGGCTGCAGGGGAAACTTTGCTCCGGCACCTGGGGTACCTCCTCCCCCACTTTCTTCCCTGACCTTGGCATCTGCAGGGCTGTTTCTCTCATAATTCTCATTCTTCTCTCCAGCTGCTGTTGCCTAGCAGTTTTTTTCCCCTTCTTAAATGTTATCCCTGAGGCCTTGGCCAGTCATGGCCTTGCAGCAGGAACCAGCTGGAATAGGCTTTGTTGAACATGGGGGAAGCTTCTCACAGCTTGTCAGAGAAGCTCCCCTTGTAGTCCCACCATAACCAAAGTTTTGCCATGCAAACTTAATACAATCACACAAAATCATTCAAATTACTATTTGCTTAACATTAGATATAGCAGTACTTTGCTGGATTAGGTGCATGGATCTGAATCTTTCTCCAAAGCAAAGATCAGGCAATCAGAAATAGAAATTATATGATTTTGAAATACTGATTTGTTAAATTACATTTATTTATGTCCTTACACAGTTGGAAATATGCAGAAAAGAATGATTCTGATCATCTAGAGAAATGTAAAGCCTATCTTTGCAGTCTAAGTTGCAAGTTGAAGCTCCAAACTGTGAATTTCAATCTGTCAGTATCATACAATTGAATCTGTGTTAGTAATACATATGCATGTACGTATGTGTATATAGAACACAAGTCAGCCGGTAAAACAACTGCTGAATGCACAATCTGAAGACAAATATAGACTATATAGTTATAGACTATATAGTCTATAACTTTGAAGTGATAAAAGCTCTGAGGGAGTGCTCACTTTCATAGGAAAAACATTTTCTATATGAACAAATGATAATTATGTTTTATATTTGAAATAGTCATCAAGAAAGTGAAGTAGGTAATTAAATTGACTCATCTGCTTTCATCAAATTTGTAAAAGAATATAACGAAGTCAGTCAGAAACATGAATTTGGGGTATACACTGTTCCCTGGAAATTGCTGAAATTATATTGTTTATAAATATATATGTGAGACTATTTACATATGTAGAATCCAAGGAACTTTGTATTAGGGAAGTCCATTCATTTCAGCAATGTTAGCCTAGGTGACAGTCATTGAAGGTCTCTGCCTAGGTTCATATGAGGGACTAGCCTATCCCACCCCAAAACAGTCATAATACAGGCTGAGTCTGGCACCTTTCACCACAATATTCCTCTAATGCTGAAGAAAAGCAGGAAAATTGTGACCAGGGCAGACAAAGAAGGAGTAGCACAGTCGTGTGTGTGTAAGGACATGTCTTTGAAGGAGGAGCATTCCACTGCTGTGTGGAGAGACCTGAAGTCCAGATAATCCAGCAAATGGACACCCTTCTGTAAACATCTGCAAAGGCCAAGGGCACTACCTGACCCTTAAGGCTGTGATCTGGCTGAAAGGGCTGCACTACCTACCTGGTGGTGGCCAATGCCTGCCCCCAGATGGAGCAGCTGAAAGGAGAGGCTGCATTGTGGATCTCAGACTGTAAAGAAGTCCCTCAACCCTTCCGCTGGGCCAGGGACTGGCAGCATACCTGCCTGCAAAAGCTGTGGCCAGGTGGAGGACTGCTGTTGTTTCACCAGTGATACAGCCAGAAGCGCTCTGAGTATCAATCAAGAAGGATTACAGAGCTTTGGGAGTGGTCTTAAGGGAATCTGGAGTACAGGCAGTTTTCTCATTAGTCCTCCCAGTCAGAAGACAAGGGTTTGAAAGGGACGGTCGAATGTGGTGAATCAACAATGGTAAGAGGACCGATGTCGTAGCCAGGGCTCATATCTACTTATATCATAGGACCAACTTTGAGAAAACTGGTCTATTAGGGCTAATCAGGAACATTTGTCAGAGAAGTGGAAGATCACCTTTGATCATAGGCTTGCCAAACTGGTGAAAAGGGCTTTAAAAAGTTGCTGAGGGAGGGGAACCTCAACCCACCCCACCCCTACTAGCTTGATGCCAGTGTCAGCAAGAGATGCCCAGAGCCTGAAAGGGATCACAGGTAAGGCAGGAGAGTACTTGAAGACCAGCACAAAGGAATTCCTGCCTCTTCAGTCAGAAAATAGTCTTCATCTAGAGTTCAACATAAATGCCTCTATGCAAGTGCATGTAGCATGGGAAAGAAGAGGAGTTAGAGATGTGTGCTATGATCTTATTGGCATCACAAAGATGTGGTGGCATGGCTCTTATGACTGAACCATTGAAGTGGAATGATACAGGCTCCTCAGGAAGGAATGGGAGACAAGGAGGGGATACCATGCTCTATGTCTGTGACCAGCTGGAGTGCATGGAGCTCTTACTGCCTGGGGACAGATGAGAAGTTGATCAAGAGACACTGAGCTGTGTGGTGTGGTGCACATGCTGGAAGGAAGAGATGCCATCCAGAGGGGCCTTGACAGACTGGAGAGGTGATCCCATGTGAATCTCAAGTTGAACAAGGCCAAGTGCAAGGTGCTACATCCAAGCCAGAGCAATCCCAAACACAATTACAGGCTGGGCAGAGAATGGATCAAGACTAGCCATGGAAAGAAGGACTTGGTGGGGTGGTGGATGAGAAGTTCAACCTGACTTGGCAATGTGCAATCATAGCCCAGAAAGCCATCCACACCCTGGGCTGCATCAAAAAAGATGTGAGCAGCAGGTCAAGGGAGGGGGTTTTCCTCCTCTGCTCTTGTGAGACCCCTCCTGGTGTGTTGCATTCAGCCCTGGGCTGGAGCACCCCTCTGCTGAAGACAGGCTGAGAGTTGGGGTTGTTCATCCTGGGGAAGAGAAGACTCTGGGGAGACCTTATGGCACGTTCCAGTACCTAATGGGAAAGTACAAGAGAACTAGAGAGGGACTTTTTGCAAGGGCATGTAATGACAGGATAAGGACATTCAAACAGTAAGAAGGTAGATTTCCCTGAGATATTAGGAAGAAATGCTTTACTAAAATAATGGTGAGACACTGGAATAGGTTGCCCAGAGAATCTGTGGATACCCCATCCCTGGAAGTGTTCAAGGCCAAGTTGGATGCAACCTTTGTGCAACCTGGTGTAATGAAAGGCATCCCTAACCATGGCAGGGGGTTGAACAAGATGATCTTTAAGGTCCCTTCCAACCCAAATAATTTTATGCTTCTATGAAATAACTGCCCTTATGACTTTCTTTTCATTTTACTTTGAAATTTCACATTTCCTCTCCCTGGGTAGAATTTGTCTCTCCTCTTATGCAGGACTTACTTGATCTTCCTTTTAGTCAGTAAGCATTCCATAGTTCATGTAATATTTTATAAAATAAAACTAAATTTGAAGATGATATGTCAACTGGCTTAATGGAATGACAGGAAACGATCCAAAGTTTTTTTATTGTGCATTTCATTTTGGGAATTTAAAACTAAAATAAAATATAGATAGCTGAGTCAAAGGAGGAAGTAAGGAGAATAAAAGTTCACAAGGAATACTTTTAGCATCCTAAAACCAGGTCAAACAATTATGTTGAAAGTGTAAAGGCAGATAAACAGCAAAGAGTGCACACAGTCTTTAATCACGTATATTCTAAATTCTGAAATAAAAAAGTTTATTAGAGATATCAAAGTATAAACTTCAAATAAATGCTTAAAAACACTGGATTTTTAATATTGTTTTATTTTTTAAGAAATACTCTCTCTCAACCTATTTTTCCTATTTTCTTCTTAGAACACAGTAATACTCTTAAGACCTACAAGTTGCAGGGGAGGTACAATCAACCACCTAGTGTGGATAAAAATAAGTTGAGAGAACCCATACAAGTTCCTATGAGCAAAATAAATCTGGTAGAGTATGAGTGGAAATTAATTTTTCCCCCCACAGGTCTTGTACTAGCCTACACAGCTGTGTATATTACTCTGTTTCAATTCTTTATCCTCTAAGCATATATATATATATAAAAATGACTCAATAGAAATTGTAACTATTGGTAACTAAACTCCTAAGAACTCACAGAATACATTAGTCTACTCTCAGCATTCAGAGCCCTGGGCTTAACTACTTGTCAGAGTGATACCACAGAGGTCAAAAGATGCAGAGTTGCGTTAATAAATTAAAGACAAGATAATATATTTCATACATGTGTTTCCATCAGGAGCTGATGAGTCTAAATAATACACATTATTATTGAAGCATTCAAATAACATTGTACGAAAAAAATACAACACAAAATATATTAAGGCAACTAGCACACTTTGCTGAAACAGAAACTGTTTATAATATCCAGGATTAGGGAAAAAACCCCACAACAAATAAGCCACAAACATTTTCTTTTTAGAAAAGGCTTTTTTTTTTTCTGTTCCTTTTTTTGGTTTACTGCATTAAATATGTGCTAATCAGCAGTCCTAGTACTTTGGCCATTTCAGAAAACACATGGCTGACAGACATTTAGGAGAAGAAAATTATAGAAAAAGAAAGCAGTGTATCTGAAAGAATTTTACATTCATAGCTTCTAGGTACTCTCCATTTGTTTATTACATAGGCTGTTAAATCCAGGATCTCTTTGAATTTCGCAGAGCTGAACTTTTTTCAGAAATAGTTTAATTATTTCTCCATTCAATTCCTTTAATCAGAAGTATTAAACAGATTAATCTGCAAAATATAAACATGGCAACCCAGAAATTACGCTCTCTATTAGTAGAGCCTCTAGCCCAGAGTTAGAAATCTTGTTTGGTAACTGAGGAGACACCTCAATTCTACAGCTTTGCTTTGGACTTACAGCAATGTGCTGGAGAAGGGTTTGAGATAAACTACCACATCCCACATGAAAAGAATTGACTCAACCACATAGTTGCAAAATTCTCATGGTTTACATTCCTTCTTTTTAAATTATTTTTTATTTTACCTGGAGTCCAGTATTTTATTAGCTATATAAAGTGGATCAGTTTTACCTGTAGTCCAGTATTTTATTAGCTATATAAAGTGGATCAGTTTTACCTGTATCCTGAAGTCCTCACTGAGGACGTAGGATTTACAGGTTCCTGCTCCAAAACAGTATGAGATGGGATTTGAAAACCTACTTGCTATGTGAAAATAGTTGCTAGCTGGCTATTGGGAAACAGTGTCTAGCCAGACACAAAAGTGTCTGGTTCCTGCCTGTTGCTTCTGTTATGCTTTTTTTTTTTGTAGTCCTGATTTAAGGAGACTTCAGACACTGGATCCAGCCGGTGAGATAGGCAGGAGAAAGTCTTGCTGAAAATGCCCCTAGGGTTAGGTGTGAGCCTGGGATTTGAGCGTCTCGCACAAGCACGACGTAAGCAGTTCTGACATGCCTGCTGGCAGGAACTATGTGGATTTAAACACCACTGGGGCAACTGCAGGGTAACAGCAGATAAGTAGGGGGTTTAAGGATCTTAAAAGCAGTTAAAAGCTGCTGAAAGAGAATCAAAATTAAAAACCCATGTGCGTAAGGTAATTTTTAAAATGGGACTTATGAGTTTTTAAAAATATCATCCTGATATTATAGATAAACTAAATTTAAAAATACATTTTGTTCTACATTACCATATAAACTATTTTTTAACAGATTAAATGCTCAATTAAATAGTCCTTTACAGCAGCTTCATAGCAGGGAAACTCCATCTGCATGAAGCTAATAGAGCAGAAAATCAAGCTCTCGGTCTAGTTTTCTCTAGTCTCTACTTCACGTTAAGAGATGCAGGAGTGGACCCAAAGATTCAAAAGATATGAAATCTCCAAACTTTTGGTCCAAGCCAGTCAGAATGCTCCCATTTCACTAATTATCAATATTACAAAATCTAAACAGTCTGTCTTGATGTAGCAAAACCAACAACTTTGCACCTATTACCAGTTAACCCATGCATTCTAGCACAAGTATACTATTAAGTACATAAAGAGACACTGTTTATTTTGCTAAAGCAGTGCCACAGCTTTAGTATTTTGAAGAGCTTAACTTTCAAGACAACAGGTTTACTAATTCTTATAAATATCCTCCAAAATAAAATTTTCAAAAATGCATAACTGTCTTCAACTATGTTGACAACAGTACCATGTCCCCTGCAGTTATTTCAGAGTCCTGACTGTGTGTAGAGCTGATTCCAGTGTCAGAGTCTGTATCGTTTATGTCCAGATTAGTCACTCTGTGAACAAAGTCAGGAACAGCAATGCTATTACTGGAGATGCCACTGCCCTTGGATGGCTCTTCATTTGACTGAAGCCTAGTTTCAGTGTTGTCTTTAACATGTAGTAAATTAAATTCTTCTGTGAGAAGTTCATATTCTTTTTCCTTTTTTTGAAGCAGTGAGTCCCTGTATGTAAGTTCTTTCTGGATGCAGCTCAGGTGTGAGTTGATTCTCAGACCATCTTTCATACTTTTTTCCAGCTCATATTTTACACTTTCCAAATCTGAGGTTTCCAGTTCAGTATTAGCTGCTCCTTCTGTGTGAACATCTTCTCCATTTTTTTCCATGCATATACCGCGTACCTCTCTTTCAATTTCAGCACACAGGTTTTCTATTAATTGCTTGTGATGTTTCAGTCTCTCTTCAACCTGTAAAATTCCCTCACTTTTGCTCAAATAGTCATGCATTTCTTTTTGATCATTTCGCCTACTCCCTTGCTGCTCAGCCTCACTTGTATTGATCATTAAATAGGAGTCCTGCACATAATTTTCTCCATCATTTGCCACACGATCTAGATGGAATTTTGCTTCACATTTTTCAATTTCCATATCTAGTTCCTTCATTCTAAGGACTTGCTGATGAATGGTATGATCTTGAGAAATGATCAGATGAATCAGTGTCTCCATATTATCTCTCTCTTGCTGAACACTGTCCTGCTTAAGCTTGGCCAGTTTCCGGAAAGTCTTCCTCACAATTTTCTTTTGCTTGTCTATTGGCAACATCTTCATGTAGTTTGCTGGACTGAGGTCCCACTGCTTTTCTACATTTTGTACTACCTTGGCTTCAGCTGTCTTCCACAATGGAAATGAGAGGAAAGCGTCTGACTTTACCAATACAAAATGCAAATTAGACTGCTCTTCCCCCCAGGCCTTCCAAAGTCTCAGAATCTTCGTCAAGGGAGGCAGTACTCGCTCCGAGCCTCTCCATTTTTCAACAATGCAGTAATCACTAGGTTTTCCAAAAAGGACCTTTTTCTCCCCAAATGTTGTCTGATGTTCCTCAAGTAGTGCTTGAATCACTTCTGAGCAAGTTGTGCGTTTTGTCAAGCCACATACAATCTTCTCCTCCTGGCAAACCCAGACCACAATCTCTCTTTCATTTGAAGCCATGTCCTTGCTTGGAGATCTGGAAAACAAGAAGATACCAAGTATAACTTACATATCAATGGCAGAGACAGTATGAATAATTACTATAATTCTGATATGACTAACACGTTGGAAAACTCCTGTATTATTGTATAAGACAATACGCTTGCTTAAATTGCATGAAGAAATGGATTAAGTAACAGCTTTAATTGGTTAGTCCTTTAATATTATTACTAGTCCAGCTGAACGGGAATCTCACACAAAATATCTTTTATCAAATCTTGATTTTCCACATATAGTAAGTGTGTATTAACAATCAGTGATAAAGTTTGGCAACCTGCATTACACTTTCAGACTGTCCTAGGACAGCATAGCTTTTGGAGCTTCATATTTGTTCTCTTTACAGACTGCACTGACATCTCTAAGCTCTTAGAAATGGCTTCTGAATGGAAGAATGCACTGAACATAGATGGACTGAGGAAAGAGGACTGAACACCACCAATGAATCTGACAATAGGATAAATCTATAGGTCTTCTGCCACACCTGCAGACACACAAGAATAAAAACAATTGCCTTCAAATTTTTTTTTTCCACTAGTAAGTGTCAAGAAATTTGTTGCTCTTCCTGAAGTGCCAAATAACCTGAATTCCAGTGAGTTGTGAGAGAATACCAGCTGCAAGACAATATGTACATGGGGCTGTATTTTATCACATTTGAAATGATACAGAAATGGAAGAAAAGGAAAAACTTATTTTATTTACTTGTTTATGAATTGCAATGACTGTGCCATTAACCTGGTACCTACTTATACAGTGAGATACCTAACTCCAGGTGTCTGAGATCCCATTACAGCTCCTGGTACTGTCTAATCAGTACAATCAGTGGTGCCTAGACAGCAATTCAGTTGATCAAGGGTAGAAGTTCACTTTACGGCTAATTCTTCAGTTTGCCCCCATCTCATACCGGACTGCTGTGGGCCTGTGTTGGCAGAGTTGCCTGGATAGTCATGTCCTCAAGCCTCCGCATGAGTAGTTTTCTTTTTGCACAGACCTGATGATTTGACCTCTTGCACAATATGATAAAACAGTAAATTCCCCCCCAAAAAATGCCATTCTTTGGATTTTCTGGTATCCTTTGCAGTTAATTTGAATGAATGAGGTTTAACCTAGTCTGACGGAGAAAGCTTGAACAGGAAAATAACTATTCAACCAATGTTCAAAGGGCTCAATACAGCATTTGTTTCTATCTAGGACTACTTATTCATAGAATATTTTTAGTCTTCTGAGTTGTAGTAAGAATGGAGTTTTATTTGGCTTAATTATGGTTATACCCTATGATTATTAAAGCAATCCAACTTGTTCTTTTTTCTTAATTATTACACAACATGACAGACACACTACAATAAATTGAACTATGATTGACTCAGCTCTAGGTGCCACTCTGACCAGGAGGCAAAAATCCTTAAAAGACAGAAGACTGTAAATGAATACTAATAAAACTGACAGGAGTAAGTTTATTAGTATTGCACAGGAGAGCTCTGTCCAACTACATTGCTTCAGGTCTTGGAACATTCCTCTGTAAAACGTGTGTTTTGGTAGATGACGCTGAGTAATAACATAATTTTCCCTCTCCAATAGCTCCCCCCCACAGACCAGCATTTTACAGTAATTGTTTTTTGAAACTAGTGCCCAACAGGTTAATAATGTTTTCATAGACTAATTCTCAAAATAAGAAAGCATATATCACAGACATAGAAAATGGAAAAATGGCACAAAGAAAGAGTAATATTCAAATTTAAATGGGGGGAAGGGATAAAAGATGATATTAGACTAAATGACATTACTGGTGTAGTGGTTTGAGTTCGTTCACTTGAGTTTTTTGGCTAAACGCCAGCACACTTACCAGATTTTATTTAATTTTGCTGTGAGATAAGGATTAGGAGTAGGTAAAGCAGGCTCAAACTTTAAAGAATATAAAGAAAGTTTATTAACAGACTTAAAAGGAAGAAAAAAAAATTAAGAACCAGAACAAACCTGTCAGAACACTTTTGCTCTTCCCCCCTCTCCATTTTTTCAATGACAATACAAAAAACAACACTTTGACTTTTAGTCAGTTTACCACTTCTAAATTAGTCTTTCTTCAGTCATTTAGGGAGAGGAGTTTTCTCTTGCTTTACTATGTTGACTTCTCCACAAGAAATACAGTTCTTATGGTTTTCAGTTTCACAACTAGCAGCCGCCCAGGAGAAAAAGATC
>VZTJ01006639.1:384900-423922 GCA_013397795.1 Orthonyx spaldingii
TGCTGCAAACTCCCTTCCAAACCTCCCCCCCCTCCCTGCTGTGAGGAGGGGAGGGGGGGGGAACGGGCAAGGGCCCAGCCTTACCAGAGAGAGAAGCACAGGACTTGCTTCTCTCGCAGCAACAGGACAGGAAAAGAGGGTTTTTTTCAAGTGTATCTCTCTTAAATATGGTTTTTTCCCTGGAGGCGGAACAACTTTTAATTAGATTATACAGCCATCAATACTCAAAACTAGCTGGTCACTGGCTCTGTTTCCCAGGAAGCAAGGTGCACTGCTTCCTGCATCATAGGTCACTTGAAAGACTGACCCTTCCTGGGTAAACCCACGACAACTGTGAAGTATATCACGTGCTAAAAAATCAGTATCTGTAAGTCCTTTGAGATTTACAACAGACACAATGCTATAATTTATGGGGTTTTTTCTGTTAGCAGATTGGCAGTTAAGTGAAATTCAGGTAAATAACCAGTTGCAATATAAGTGAGCTGTGACTAAAATAACTCAGTATTTGCTTTACATTATAAATATGAAAAGAAAAAAGACAACAAATAAACTACAGAGTTACATCATCTATTATGCATAAAATTATGCAAAATTAATTATCAAAAATACAGTGTCTCAAACCATATTCGCTACTGATACATAAATAATTGTTTTACAAATATAAGTGTCATTGAATTTAGATTTATAAAAGTACTGACAATAAAAAAAAAAGGCATAAAAATATAAGAAATACCATATTGGGGACTCTGAGGCAGTAAATTCAGGCTGTATCTTTCCTGGTTTCTTTTGCAATCAAGAAATGCATTTCAGGAAATGAATGTCATCTCTTCAAGCATTCTTTTGAGTGTCTTATGCAATTTGTTTTCAAATCAAAACTCTTCCTATGTTTTGTTTTTTTAATTCTTGTTTTTGGTTGATTGGCATATCTTCTCCTAGTCAATATTTTCAGTATGTAAATGATTGTGTGGATTAAGAAGAAGCTTACTTTCTCTTCTTCTCCTGGATCCTTTAAAGTTTTCTTATGAAGACAGTTTCTCTCTGTATTATTAGTAAATCTTTAGATAAATCTGAAGACCCCTAGACATCCCATCTTTACTGTAGTGATAAATATTTTTAGTATACTTTCTTCTATGGAATTCCCACAGAGTTCAGCAGGAGTTAAGCAAACTTCTGATGGACACACACTGTAGATTGTAAAGCAATCTCTCCAGGATCCCTGAAAACAATATGGATGTAAAAATAACATCTTTAAATTACTGTTTTCAACCCTTTTTTAGCTGTTTATCTCCCCCTGTGACTTTTTCAGTTACGATACACCTGTCTGCCCACACTTTACATAAAGTTTTTTGGGGAAGGATGGTTCTTTACTTTATCTATAGCATTTAACTAGTGGTAGCGCTGCACAATTGGATAATGTCTGCACATGTAGGTGCACAAAGCACCCAAGTAGCTTATACATGAAAATATGTACTTATAAATATATATGTATATAATGTATGTAACCTAAATCTTTTAATTATATTGTCACATTTTGCAGAAAAGGAGAGAAGAGATTAAAAGACATTCTGAACATCTCTGTAAATCTTGGATCAAAACAGAATGGTAAAGTACAAATTCTTTCCTTAATATTTTAATGTGTTTGTCCCAACATATATTATCTTAATTTTTATTCAATCACTTCACTCAATTTTTAATCTTTATTTCTAATCAAAAAGAATTAGCCACATACTTATAATCTTACATTGCCATGGAATTCTAATATCTCCTAAAATATCAAAAGTGGTTCTTTATGATCTTCCACTAAAAAATGGTAAACTGGAACCTTACCATGGACCTTTTAAGTAAAATTTATTGTATAATTCTTTTATCATCGTTAATTCAGGTAGTTCCAAACAAAAATGAAACATGATTGTGTCAGTCACATAATCACAATTACTAAAAACTTGCTTTCGGGATGCAAGAAGATGCCAGTACTAGGAAATATGTTTTGTTAAACTGTGCTTTCATCATAGAGAGTAAAGAGCAGATTCTGCACATATGAAGTGGAATTCATCTGAAAGTTAAGATTTCAGTATAAATTCACCACCAAAAGTTCCTCTTTGTCAAGAGAAGAAAAGAGACCTCCAAGAAGAAATCCCCACTGCCTAGCCCATCTTTGATTATTGGGAATAATCATCAGATGAAGCTATTTCTCTCTTTCATGAACTATAAGACACCTACGTGGCCACCTTCAATTAAATAGCTCACTTGCAGGTAGTTAAATTCAAGTGAGATTAATCCAATCAGATTCATTCAGGTGAGATTACTCCAACCAGATTCTGGTTTATCTGTGTGAAAGCAGAATGGTAGCAAGAATGGTTACAGCAGCAGTTGATTTAGTAAAGACAACTAAATGTGGGACCTATACATCATAACTTCACAGCTAAGTTTAGACCTTGACTGTTCAATATAGCCAGTAATTTATACGGAAATCCATTAATTCATTTCAATACTAAGGAAGAGGTCTTGAATAAATTTTGGGCATTGACAGGAATTCCTTTTTTTTTTTTCTGAGATGCAATGCTAAAAGTTGTAATCTTCAGGAATCTAAGATCTGCTTTTCAACACTCAATTTAACAGAAAGGCAATCTTCTCCTATTTACAGGTTCCTTGACTTTCGTGTCCTGCAGTTTTGTAACGGACACAAAAGAATTAGCAGTGTTAAGAATCCAGCAGTTAATAGGAGGGTAACAGCCAAAGTGCTTCTCCAGTTTAAATATTTGGCTTTCCTGAAGACCACAATAACAATTTCTTTAAAACTAGCTAGGAAACTTAGATTTTTTAAAAAAATGTATTGCTGTTGTAAACAGGCTTTGAAGCTTTCAGTTCTGGCTTGAATTCTGTTTCTTTGAATTGATCACTGAAATGTTCTAACTATGCATCTGAGATTGCAAAATCTTGATGATAACAATAACATGCAAAATTATCTTTTTTTTTACAAAACCACTAATTACTTAGGAACAGATGGGAATTTAAACTTAATAAAGGTCAAAAGCACATTTCCAGTCTTTATGTTTGCTTGGTTTGATTGCTATTTTCATGCATTCTGGTCCTTGTTTCTCTTCAAGATGACCTAAAACCCCGTCTTAACCATGCTCTAGACCTCACACAGTCTTAATTATGTCAGTATAAACTGATTGTTGTATGTCAGATATACAATTTGTTAATATATTCTTCAGGCCTAGGGGAAGGTAATACATTCCAGCAACATACAGACAAAACAAAAACACGTACTTATGTCACACAAAGTCAAAATATGAGATAGCTTGAATGCTGGAAGGGGCACTTTTGATATTCACTGACTTTAAAGTATGTCTGGCCCAAAAATATGCATATCAAAGACATAATTCTTTGCCTTCGTTGATGCCTTAGGATTTTTTGCTTCTATATTTTTCATGTAACTCTGGAGCTACTGTTCTTGCATTTTATACAAAATAATTTCTTTCTAGGCCTGAAACTCAAGGACACCTCACTGTCTTAAGCCCCAAAAAATGTAAACAGCAGAGAAATTGGGGGGGAAAGCTTGGGATAGATGACTTTATTACCTGCGGTTATAATTGGAGGTCTAACCCATGCAAATGGACCAAAAATTATAAAACATGAAAAACACGTGACCCATCATCCATTTTGGGTGTAGCCCTAGGTGGGCTCTGACTACCTGAATGTACCGAGAAGGACGTTGAATACATATCTACTTTTTATTTTCTTAATTTTGTCTAGCCTCTGTTCTAGGTAAGCCCAGGAAAAGTCATCACCTAAAACAATCTCCCTAAATATGCAATATGTAGTTTTACAACCAATCATGCCAATCAAAAAAAAGGATCCCTCTACTTTCTAGAATTTCACCTTCATGTCTACAAGAAGCTTCTCTTTCTTTACTAATTTCTGCAAACATTCCATTGGGACTCAATCATTTCCATATCCTATTGTTAGCAACTTAATGCAGTGTTTCTGAAATATGTAGACATTAACAGAATATTTCATCTTTGTTGAGGAAAAAAGCATAGATAAAAATCTTCTCTCCCTTCACTGCCATAAATTCTTTCTAGACTTCACCCCTCCAAAAAAAAAAATTAACAACTCCTTTTTCAACAATATCATATTTCTTGACATAATCTCTGTGAAGAAAAATCAAATGAATTAACTAAAAAATACTTAGGAAGGAGATTCAAACCTGAGATTATGTTGATGGCCAAAAATGTTACTAGTTGCCTCCACTCAGTCATTGAAATAATTTATATGGAATAAATATCAGTAGATGAAAATAGGTGGCACACCAAGCAAGACATTAACCTTTTCTTTGAAAATGCATACAACTTTTAACAATTTATAAATACTCCATCAAAGAGTTCATGCTGGAAAACCACATGTGTAAAATATCTTAGTTACTTTTTCACCAATTTATTGGGAAAATCATGATTTATTCTATGACAGCCTAAGCCCTCTCAATAGTACATAGAGTCTAATCTGCAACAAATCAGATGATAACTCTTTTATAATTGACAGACTGCTGTGATGGGGTCCTCCGCTGACCAGCGTATGTAGGCATGTAGGTATGCTGCTGTCCTGACCTCCCCAAAGTAAGATCAAAGTGCTTCTAAACTTCTAAGCAAACCCTTACATTATGTCAAGATACCACCTAGAGCAATTCATTTTCTTCAATGGAGAAGCCAAAAAGGCTCTGAGACAATCCTGCTGCTGCCTACTGCATCCTTACAGCAAAGTCCTTGCCTAGAGATTCAAGGTCTGCCATTTCAGTGCTTTCCTAGAGTCCACTAATAAACACAAAGCTTTTAGAGAGACTCAGGCAGGTCTGTGCTGCCTGTGTTGCTCAGCAGTCCCTGCTTTCTTTCTTAAGCCATATGCTGCCAGCTCCTCAGCAAGAGGTTCTGTGCCACATCTCCCACCTGCCACACTGCACAATCGGGAACAATCTCCCAGCCCGGCCTGCTCAGTGGCTGAGCCACTTGCTGTCCTTTGAAAATGTTGACACAAAGGCATATATCATCCTGGGAAAACAAGAGGCACTAAACGTTTAATAATATAGTGTCTTCCAGGGCTGGTCTTCGAGTATACTGCTGGGGCACATAAATATGCCTGTTGGGAAGTATGTGTTTGTGCTATGGTCTTCTCTTTGTTCAACACCCACAGATGCTTCTTCCATGTTCAAGGGCCCAGAGCCCACTTGCCTTGTTTTTATGTGTGTGCTAAAAACCTTGTTATCTCAGTGCCAAGATTATTAATCTCTGTTATCTCTTAGAACTGAGCTATAACTATCATCAAACATATGACTGACTATCAATCAAAAATGTGATGGTTTTTAATTATATTAATTTGCTGGAAATAATAAGTAACCAATATTACAGGGATACTTACTTGACACAAATGATTTATATTTGTGGCATAGAGAACATGCTAATATAATTTGAAAGCTTCTGGTACCAGTGTCTCTTGCATGTCAGGGTATATAAGGACTAATTAATTTATCAGTCACAGAATCACCTAATATCTCAAATTGAAAGGGACCCACAGGGATCATTGACTCCGACACCCTACTCCTCACAGAACTAAGATTAAATCATATGACTAAGAGCATCATCATAGAGAAGGTCCTTGAGCTCTGACAGGCTTGGTGCCATGACCAGTTCCCTGGAGAGACTATTCTCATATCCAACCCCATTCTCAGAGAAGAACCTTTTCCTAATGTCCAGTGATTTGTGGAAAGGGTGTGGGAATGCCATTTCAACCAGACATCTGACCTAATATGAAGTCAAAGCATAGAAAATACATACATCATCACATTCCATTTAGATATGATAACATTATATTTCTTCGATTTTTTCATTTTCAAAATTTCAGCATGTTACCATATATGTGTGTGTGTGTATATATACATATGCATATATGAGACAATAGATGATCATTATGAAAGAAAAGATCAAAATATATTTTGGCTTTTTGTGATTTTTATCTTGTGAAATTTGCAAAAAAGTAAAGCTATTAGGGCCATGGGTTGCAGCTCTTGCTTGGAAGAAACTCTAACTTAATTTGATCCGAAGAGATTTCTGAAAGTTAGTTTAAACATTAAAGGTATAGAGAATACACAGTGCATATGAAAGTTAGGGTCGGAACTGTTTCAACCTTCCAGGAATAAATGGTTCATATTGAAAGTTCATGCTAAGTTTGTTCAGACTATCCACATTTAAACCACGCTTTCTCTCAGCTTTCTGTCCCCTTCTGTAAACTATTCAAAAAGCAATAAAGGCCGAATCTTATACTTGGAAT
This sequence comes from Orthonyx spaldingii, assembly GCA_013397795.1. Lineage (NCBI taxonomy): Eukaryota > Metazoa > Chordata > Aves > Passeriformes > Orthonychidae > Orthonyx > Orthonyx spaldingii. The sequence goes on from VZTJ01006639.1 coordinate 391,225, forward strand.
GCCTCCTGCCTAAGTGGATTACATGTCTCTGAGTTTCCTAAGGGCAACAATGAGGAAATAGCTACTTTCTCGCTACCCAATGAAGCTGGAATTGGTCCAAAGCCTTAGGGATTCAAGTGAGCCTATTAACTAACTGCATTCACATTCCCTGTCACAAGTCCCTGAAAACAATATTAATGGAGGCACAGTTAATGTCCATGTCATGTAGGACACAGAAATTCCATACGTGACATGTCAGAAACTTGGTTCTTCTTCCCTTCTGCATCCCGTGAAAGTCTGGGAAATGGTTACCTGAAAGGTATCACAGCAAGGCAGAACTAGTACTTTAACTGTAAGAATGAAACCTCTCAATACAGATAATCAGTGTAGTCCCAATACTGCAGGAAGACTGGGAAAGAACACCACAGAACTTCTTAAAACAAAATAATAACTATTATAGAGAGAAATAAATTTCTACCATCTGTTTCTGTATTCATTTAGTGTTGCTCTATGATAAAACTCCCTCCTTTACAGAAATGTACATAGGCATTTACTAAAAATAAGAGAGAATTAGGCATCTTGTGAGCCATGTGATATTTTTCAAACATACACATATACATGGTAGTTTGGATGCTCTAATTGAAATATTTCAGATATTTGAAAAAATAAAACAATTTAAAGAAAGTCTGTTTTTACAACTAGCTAGTTACAACATATCTTTTCCTAGTATAAATTTATGTTCATTTGTCTATTCTTTTTTAAAGGCATAAATTTTTAATTCAACAAGATATCCATAGTGTCAGGAAGGCTCTATGAAGCATTTTAATTAGCAACAGCTGTTGCAAATTATGTCCGATAGAAATTAAAATTTATGTACTTAAAACTATAAGTGGTTCCTTCATCTCTTCTGCAGAGAAATGCCGTCACCTTAGCTGCTGTACAAAATTGCATACATGATAATTCAGCTATGATCTATGGTTGAAATTTCTGTTTACCTAAACACTTTATACTATGTTGGTGCTCTATGACAAATTTCTGTGAAATAACTTTAAATTACAATGGGATAGTATCTTTTTTATAGAATAGAAACATGAAAGGTATGACAGTTTAAAGAAAATAATTCTGATAATTATTTTATTGCAACTAACTCATTCACACCAAATTGCTGCTGACTTGAAGTGTCAGACTTTGGAAAAAATCCCATGGGAAATCATGTTGTTCATTCTAATAACTGTAGTGGCTTGGAAACAGGTGTCTGAAGAGGGACTAATTGTTAAGAAAAATAAAAAAAGGGAAAAAGCTCTGACAGTACTTAAAACAGATAAAAAGGAAACTAAAGCAGCCAACAAGAAGGACCAACAAGGGCTGACAGTAATAATTCTATCATCTGTTAAGTGGACGGATAGCAGAGTTTGTACTACACAGAAAATGAACCAAGAAATTGCACTAACTCAGGATATTGCACTAACAGAAAGACAGAAGTAAGAGCTATTTTAAGAGGAATTATACACCTCGTTCACTAGAAAAAAGCAATAGGTGTGATGGATTAGCCTGAACACTGACCTGCTTCTCAACTTAATGATGACAGGACTCTGTGTCTTTGCTACAGTGGCAGATATTATTTTGGAAAATCCCATTTGCAAGGTTTAAATGCAGATTTTCAGCAAAGCTGACTGAAAGTTTACTGGGTCCTCCCCTCTCTGCCCTAGACCATGTTTACGCTTCCAATCACTTAACCTACAGGCAAGTGCAAAGACTGCAGTGGAGACTAAACTTGCCCCTGCCCTTTCCTCCTGTCTTACCTCTGAAATTTTCCTCTGCCCCTAAGGGTACACATTCTCTGTAAATTACATCTGCTTTAAATCTGCCTTCCTGTCAGACTAATCATCATTTCTCCATTGTATAGTCAAACTCATAGGGCTGGTAAGTGGATATTAGTCAAAAAATGTTTGGAATTCCAGAAAGTGTGGTGTGACACAAAATGCAATGAGAGGTAACACGTTTATCATACCAGGTCTGTATTTGCAGTAGCCTGACACAGTGGAAGTGGAGGTTTGAGACAAGAAGAGAAGAACTAGCTGTCCACCAAAATATTTTCCAAGATGAGTAACAGTAACATCAACAATTTACTTTACTGGCAAAACATGCTTTGATGTGTATATTGCAACTGCTACTGAGGAAGCAGCTGTTATACAGGAATGGAAGATCCAGGAAAAAGTCCAGAGCCAAAGCAAACACTGACATTTTCAGTGACAGTAATTTTTTAGATCATGATGGGGGGATGGAAAGTCAGGCGTTTTCAAATTCCTCAGTATTAATAAGCAACATGAGAAGTTTATGAATATCAATACAATAAATGCTATATCTTGATTTTGGGCAGTGGGCAGTTCTCACCAGTGAACAAATGAAAATGCTACTGGTACTTTTCATCTGCCAAAAGAATTTTGCTACATTGCAAAAATACAATTCTTTAAATTGCTCCTGTGTCTAATTTAAGTGCCTATGCATATTTAAGCACTGTTTACACTATACAAGCTTTATGGAGCTCCTATTAATAATGTACAGAATGTGTCTAAATTTCCATCACTTTCAGTAGTATAGAGCAAGCAGAATAATTTATAGCTAATTTGGAACACAGGCTTCTAAACGATAGAGTTGCTGTTACAGTTAATAGAAATTTGTGTTATCTAACTTCTCCCATTAGAATTTTTATAACTGCCTTTTAGAAACACCCTGGTTGTTTATGAGCTTTTGAGATCAAAGAAGTGAGGGGAATTCCAAGCACTGAGAGTAGAGAGGGTTTTTTGTTAGTTTTGTTTTGAGTTCTTTTCTTTGTGGTTCCATGAAATTCAGTTCAGTTTTTGTTGAAAGGCAAAAGTATACTGCTTCCCTCTCCTGCCTTTGTTGACATGTTGCCCAGCGAAGAAACAAACACAAAGCATTCTGAGGTTGGGTCTGAGCTGCCAAAACATGAACAAAGCTCACTCTATGTAGACAGATGATAATAAGGCAAGTTAAATAATGGAATGAGATACAGACAAGGATCATGCTACTTTTCCAATACTCCCTGATCTGAAGGAGTCTGGGATGGTTACCTTCTTACGAACCCTTACATGCTGTACATGTTGTGCACCTCTTCTCTGCTCCTGGTGGCACCATGTGAGACAGGTGCTCTTCTCATTCATAATGAATGGAAAATCCACGTGGACTTGGTTTCTTTTTGCCAATCCTAAGGCTGAACTCAGGCTCAGAAAACAAAATAAGAACAATACTCATTTGGGTTCCATGGTATCAGACCAGAATAGCAGCAATGCAAAGGAAATGGTAGAGAATGCCCAGGAGCCTGGAAAGCAGGCTTAGGACTGCCCTTTGTGCAACAGCAAGCTTTTAGAGCTGTTCAACCACCTCATCAATAATTACCCTTTCCTAATTTTTTAGAATATAATGATTTGTCAACACAGCTTTTTTTTTATATAATAAAATCTAGTTTGAGTATCTCTCTACAGTTTGCCAGGAGTGAGAAAGACAGGATGGGCTTTAATATTCTTCTGTATGTATTGCAATAAATTTTACAGAGTGAACCACCCCACTTTGAAACTATATTGTATGATCTTTTCCATTTCATTTGCTTTCATTAAATCATTTTGAAAAATATCACCTCAAAGGATGTTCTATCAAGACCTCATTTACAATCAATTCTTTCTTTTCTTTTAAATTTCTCCCTCGAACTTTCTGAAAGACAATTCAGTGACAAATGTGTTCCATTACTTCCAGTATTTGAAGAGCTGAAAGGAAAAAAAGATGAGATAATGAAGTGGACTCTTATATAAATGTTCATTCTAAAGAGCTAAATTGAGTACTAGATACATAATTATGCTAACAAGAAGAGTGGACATAATTTTTTTAAAAAGAAACCTGAAGCATTTTTAGTGTCCATTGTCAGTCTGAGAGATTTGTGCAGCTTACGCTTTCAAGTAATTTTCTAAAATTGCCTATCAGTGTATGCTTCAATATGTAGTTAGTCAGCCACAGGCTGGTGGGGTCTCAGAAATATAACCACATCTTCTCTGAAGAAGCTCCTGAACAAATGAAGTAAATTGTTAACCTCACCAACTGTGCTCTTCCCAAGCAAGGGATATGCTAAAGAGGGCATAGGAGATTGCAAAACTACCTCTAGCCATCTGAGAAATACAGACAGGAAAGACAAAAAGGGATGAATTGCTGTCTGGAAGCAAGTTTAATGCTGGATCATAAAGATTACCAAGAGTAATGGGGAATTTATGAGATTAATGCAAATAAGACAGGTGTAAACAAGAGAGAGATAGAGAGAATGGTGTTCAGTAGCCCCCATACACAACTTTTAGCTGTAAGAAGATGAAGGAAGCTGACTTCAGAGGAAAGACATTTCTTGTGATTCAGATAAAAAGCCATGTGAATCCTTAAATATTTGAACAACTGTGGCTTCAGCCCAAAACTTGTTCTATGACAGACATAATGAGCTCAGATGTGTTTCCAGCTGGTTCCATATGAAGAGGCTCATAACCATGTCAGTTGTCCATCACAATTCTCCCACTGGAGTTGAGCTTCTTGTTGGACCTCCAATGAATCATGATGACTTAAGCTATAAAGATAAAAGCCTTGTCAAACCGCCAAAGATAGCCATCTAAATGTGACTGAACAGTTCAGGAGGAAACTTCACAAATTTAATGCAGCTGAAAAGGTGGTAACTCCTGGCGAAAGATTTGTGATGAACAGGGAGAGCAGGTATAGGCCAAAAATCTGCAGTGGGCACAGCTGAAGCTGAGCATGGCTACGTGACTGTGACCAAAGACCAAGGCAGGCCTGAGAAATAATGGTGCTAGTTTTGTTAGACGCACTACGGCAGGATAGTGATTATCCCAAGCAGGCTGTGACACCAGAAAGACACTGCAAACTACTTGCTGTCATTAGTTCACAGAAAGTCAGACTGAGTCAACATTCAAATTAATCCTATGTTTCTTCATTTCACATACCCAAATGTCTTTACAGGTGGGGATCCTTTCAACATATGAGCAATTCAGATGGCTTCATAGCTCAGGGAGGATAAAAAGGCCTTTTAACAAGGTACTTCATAAGCTGAGTGGTTACCACAGTGACAGCTGGGTGAAGGCATGCTTTCCTCTGCCCTGTGAACAACTCTGTCATGTTGAGAGAAATACACATATTTAGCTTTCTTTCATGACATGTGCACATTCTGTTTGTCATTTCTGACTTTTAGAGAAGTCTGGTGTGTAGTCAGGTTTGTAATATGTAGATGTATAAATATGCAATCTACAGAGTGGCTATTTCTGCATGTATTGTTTATATATCCAATGATTTGAGGGTTGTAATATATTTTATTGTACATATGTGACAGTATATCTTATGAGCTATACATATGCATTCCGTGATCACACACAACACAAGCTGTCTACATGCATTTTTACATTGAATATATGCCTACCATGCACAAATGCTTTAGCATAAAGAAATATGTTTAAGATGTAGCCAAGTACTGAAAAAATTCAGGCATTGTTGTTAAAGTTTTTCATGCTACTTAATTCAACAAAATTAATTTGATTTAGTGTATCCATGGCAAGATTTGTTCTCTGCTACACTGGTCACCTGCCTCAAATGCATAAAAGAAACAGTGCTCAGTTTTGTCAGACACAGAAGGTACTGAGGCATTGCAGACACTGAATGTTACAACTTTCAAGTATCTTCCTTGCTACTGAAATTCATAATGCTCACTTGGACATCTTAATTTTCACAGAATGTACTGCAGAAGAGTTCAACTCCTAACAATGGGGTTTGCTGACACCAGCAAGTTCAGCAGGAACTGACCTAAACCAGTCAGAAACATGAACAAAAGGGCAGAACTTAGATGCTGTTAGATCATGCCCAAATGTTCATTGCATTAAAAAAAATACAATATTAATTAAAACAGCAACCAAAAACCTGATTCCCTTCTCTCACTGAAGCTTTCAACACTAATCCTTGTTCTTGTCTGCCTTACTGTAACTTAAGCCAGCACAAAATGGTGCAGCTTCAACACGAAAAACTGAGAGAATTTCAGTTTAGAATAACTTCACAAGACTTTCATGAAAAATGCACAATGAGGGAGGCACAAACTGCATGGTGTTCAGGACCAGTGTAAGACATGATAGGAGTACAGATGACTGAGGAGTGCTTCCAGTCAGAATTTAAACATCTGAAGTTCTTAAACATTGTCTTAGGTGACTGCAATTACATTCAGGCACCACAGTCTTGGTCATAAAACTAGCCCTTATTACTTATATTTGTTCAATATGTATGCATGTTTATTTGTATCTTTTCTCCTAGGTATGGTACAATCCTTTTAGAAGACACTTTTGAGAATTTAAACTTTTGATATATGTCCTTTACTATTAGATATTCAATTGCTTTTCAGGTTGACATTACTGAATTTATCTCCACATGCTCTTGTAGGGAAAGAAATCCCTTTTATAAACCAAAGCTCAAAAAGTTTGAGGCCAAAACTATCCACTCATCTAAATTTCCACTCTAACTGAATTGATATACATAGACATGTGCAAAACAAGGCATCCATAAACTTCCTTTGCTCAGCCCTTATGTACAAGTGTTTACAGGACACTGAATTAGCAAATGAGGAACATACAGTGAGTAACCAGTTCTGTAAACTGTGGTTTATGTGATCTCCCAAAATCAGGTAGGAATTTTGTGGCAGGGTCAGGGAAGACATCCATGCTATGAAGATGGTTTTCCCTTAATCATACATTATCTACCTGTAATTCACCTCTCCGTTCATGTTTCCCTTTTTAATTTCTAAAATGAATAGTGTAAAAGATGGTTAATAAGCTGTTCTACAAATCTGAGCATGCTCCATGAAATGTGATTGGGTGGAGCTCATATCATCTACCTTAAGCTATTTAAAAATGTAGATGTGCAGTCAAAGATAATTTTCTGACCTTCCTCTGTAATCAGTGGTATAAAATAGGCACCTCCAAAAGGGTGACTAATCCCATACTGACAGCCTGTCTAAGACTGAATGAATTGCCCTCCGGAAGTGTTTAGATGTATCCATTAACTACAAAGAGTATCTAGATGACTAGATACCTATATTTTCAGTGGCTCAAGTAGAGTAAGATAGAGCTTGACATTTGTGTGTTACTGTGTACTTGAATCTCAGGAGCAGTATGAATGTCAGCAAAAGTACCGTGACCACCCACAACTGCAGCACCAAAAATAACTTAGATCTTTGTCTGACGCCTGTAGTGACTTTCATGTGTAAACAAACATTATTAGTTATCCAGCTAATCCTTAAAGTACCTTAAAGTAAAGGAGTCTGGGAAAGTGCAGTAAAGTCAATACCAATCCTAAATTGTTGTTAGAAAACTGAATTTTTGCAGAGTTTTTCAGTAAAACAGGATATTAACAACAAAGTGGCCCTGAGATATACAGATGATTATCAAGTTAAACAAGTATACTCAGTGCCTTAGCAATCAGTACAGAGGAAGTCTGTCAACAGCTAATGTCCAAACGAACAGCAGTTCAGAACATCAGTTTACCCATTATGAAGCCAACCAAAACAGCAGCAGCTGAACATCAGCACAAGATCTCACATTTAAAACTATCAATAAACCACTCTTTGATCAGTGAGCAAAATCTGGTAACTTCCTATGGCAAATGAGGTATATTTAGGTCATCAAAACTGTCCCAACTGTTGCTCTGAAGGATGTTGTAACTTAAAAATACTTTCACAGTGGAAAATACCCTCTGTAGAAATAATTCCTTTGAATTGAAGGAGGTTGGGGAAAGCAAAGTAAGATGTTCTACATGGATGATGGAATCTATTAACACAAAGCAAATTGCATGTTCAAGACCCAAGGGCAGACTCTCTTAAAAATTACTAGTCTTCACTCAACTGCATTATTCCAGTGAGGTCATACACTCTTACAAGCTAAAGTAAGGTAAACATATTTACACCTGACCAAAACAAAGGTCTAATAGATTATTAGATTTTCATAAACTTGATTTTGTCCCTGACCATGAGAATATTATGCTTTTGCATATTTATTTTAAGCTTCAATATTTTTGTGTTACTAAAAGGAGGAAAAAATAAAATCTGCTTTTCAATAGAGATGATTATATTTACCATTATGAGGGGAAATGTATAACTCAGAACTCTTTACATCAATGAAAGAGAAAAAATGGGGATGAAGAACAAAAAAAGCAACTTAATCAGATTCACGATTTTTACCCTCGATATAAGCAAATTATGTTTATATATTATATTCACAGCAAACACCATCTCTATAAATATATTTTCCTCCTATGATTATTCTGCAACTTACTAATTAATGTGGAGGAAAACTATAAAAAACAACCACAACCCAGAAAATCCCTTACACCACTTCCAAGATTACAGCATAAGAAATAAGTTGGTAGCCTGGCTTCTTCTAATGCTAATGCTCAAAAATAGATGTCTAGGAACCATCTAAACTACAATTAAAATGGTTCAAACTGACAGAGGAAAAAATGTACTCAGGCAGACAGGAGTGAGAATGAAACAAGAAAGATGGTGAAAGAGAAACACATCTTTAAACAAAAGGTATAAATAAGGTGCATGAGAGATGTGCCAAACATGCTCTGGAACTTTTTCTTTGATGTCTTTTGCTCCTTTCCACATGGCATCAGGACTTGGGTTTCATAGTATTAAAGAGATAATTATATGACAACTTCATTATCATTACCATCGAGAACTTTCCTTTGTGTTTTTTAGTTTCTGCAGGTAACTTTCTTTTATTTTGATCACTTCACAAAACCACCTCAAAATATATTAAGATGCATATGGTGTTTCTTTATTTACTTCTCTTCTGGGACATTAAAGCCCTCCTCACAAGACATTTTTAACATTATGGAAAATTTTAGACCACTGAAAAATTCCTCAGAAAATCACATAAAATCAAACCTAAACAATCCACAAAGTATTCTCACTTCCCTGCATGGCATCTAGGTCTAGTGGACTGTATAAGAACTAGAAGAAAAGAACTCACAGATTTAATTCATACCTCTCCCACTAACTGGCTTTCACATTCTGCACTTCTACACATTTTACACTGTCTAGTCATATCCTACCTATTTTCCTGAGGCATGTAAATATTAACACCCAAATTACTGCTAAGGAAAACTAGGTAAGCTTATCGGTTTTTTGAGGTCACGAACAAGTCGGTATCGTTTTCACTATTGCAACACCTGCACCCTAAGTGTATTTCTGGCTAGATCAAACCAGGAAAATGCAAAGTGGTTAATCCTGGAGCCTATCTGAGTCAAGTTCCAGAAAAATGCTCAAAAAAGTATTCTTTTGGTTAAGGCTTCCTGAAACTCTTTGCCTCTTATCTGTTTTGTCCTCTGAGATACCCAAGGAATTGCTAGTATGGAAACACTATACAGAAGAAGAGAGAAAGTCTTCATCTTGAGAGTGTCATAATACATAAGAGAAACAATAGATGTGACGATAATAGCCCAGTTACCTATGCACACGACTGGGTACCAGCATGTCCAACACTGAGTTCTAGGCTTCACTTAATATGTGGTCTTAAAATTTTTATATTGCATCATCTTCTCTGTCAGTATTAATAAGGATTTATCAACATACTAAATATAGAAGCTGGATGAACTAATTAAGGCTTGTACAGCATATGAGATGTTAATGTTTTCAAATAATAATGTTTCAGACCAGAGTTTTAATTTGCTATTATTAATCACATAAAACAAACAAAAAACTTTTTCTGAGCATAGGTAAATCACAAGGTACTGCTCTGTGATTATCACTGACTTTTATTACAGTTAATAGAATTTTAAAACATGTCCAACTCTGAAAACTTACTTCTGTCTACTGAATTAATTACACATTTATCAATATGCAAAGTCTTTCTTCATCCACAATACTAGTTTTCCAACAGTAAAATAGGAAATGACCACCTGCCAGATTTTTCCTCTTTTTAATTTTCCACTAAAAAAACGGGGGTTTTGTCTGAAATTTATCTCTCAGCCTGACTCTACACTATGTTAGTGTTTCAGATTAGCTTCAACTTAACCTAAGCCATGCTCTTAGATGGTGTAGTATTACATTCTATTACTCATTTTATTTACTCCTTCAGGATGAAATTGCTGCCTGCTCTCCTGGAATAGTAGATAATTAACTCTTTGGAAATAAGGTTAGTGTTTTGCTAGACGAAAAGCTCTTCCTGAAAGTGAAGTGAACAAATATGTACAAAGATTATTGGAAAATGTATGAACCATTTTGACCCCTGAGACAAAGCTTACAAGCCAGACCAGAAAATATATTATAATGTATGAAGTCTGGCTCAAGAAGGAACAACTTTGATAGTTCACTAATATATCTCACACTCAGGGAAAAGTAAAAAATATATATATATAAAAAGAATGCATTCTACCATTACCAAACAAGCACCATCTTTTCAATCTAAAAATTTAACACAGGTCGCTCCACTGATTCTAAAACTTTTATCTACCCCCTTCAACATACATACCAAATACCTCGTAGTCTGGTATCAAAAAGCACCTTTATAGCTTCATATAGACTTTTATCCGGGTGTGCTCATCCAAGAGAAGTATTAGACATCTCACATGATCCCATGAGACTTACAGTGTGGGTCACACACAGTTCATTCAGACAAGCAGCTGATCTCCGAGAGCTTTACCAGTCCAAACCTCAATGCTGAGCATTTTCAGTTTTACTTTCATCAAGGTTTAAAATGTACAGCAGCGTACTCAACCGTAGATAGAGCAGAAGAGATGTTCAGAGCAATACACAAATCACTGTGCTGACGAGATGCAATGAGAAACTACTGGAGGGAGGGAGAAAGGGAGGGGTCATGAAAATGCTAGGTCAGTATCAGGTAGATGAAGTCTCTAATCTATTTCACCACCCTGCACTGTAATATAAAAACTGAGAGAATAATAGAATGTGTCTCTCACTGGGGAGGGGCCTCTGACTGTCAGGACAGGAAGAACTCCCTCCATATCTGTAACACTGAATGGAGATATATGGTCTTTGCCTCTGAAGCAGAGATGAGCTGGTTAAAGAAAGGCAGAATTAAAGAGTAGGCAAAGTAAGTCTCTGCCTCCTACACAGAAACACTACGCTAACCCCTGTGGCAGTGAGTAAAAGTGGAAAACAGTGGAAAACAGCAAACAGTAAAAGGTGGAAAAAAATAGACGAAGGAAAAGCAAAACCAGTAAACACATTTATATATTAATAGATTTGTACTACAACTGTTTAATCGTGAAACAGTACACTGGGCTCAGAATTGTTGCATGCCAACAGAGCGTCAAAACCTTTGTATTAAATATAGGACCAGCATGAAGTAGACTGGCAAAACATATTTCTCAAGGTGTTGTTCATGACAGGACAGCCTTACAGCTCAAGATGGATTATCTGTACCTTCTCCCTTTCGGTACCCTCTCCGTCTCCCAATTACAACATGAATGAAACAGTAGAGGTTCAACAAGTTTGGCTAAGGTTTATGTGCAAAACCCAAGGAAGTGGTCTCAATGAAAGAAATAGCAGTGGTCAAGGTCAGCTTTGTCACTGTGACATAGATCCAGATATCCTTGAAGTATTTAAATGAACTTAAAGACCCGTTTTCAAAAGTGATCAAATCTAGCACCCAAGAGTGCTGTCTTAATCTCACCGAAAATCAATGCAGCATAAATTCCTATTCTGCTTAGCAACCAGGAAATCGAATACAATGTGAAACCCTGGTAGCTAAACATTGCAAGTATATATGTTCTGTATTTCTCCTATGCACATAGAGAACTGTTTTGTCTCTGTGCAGAGCAATGTGCTAGATCAATACTAGACCTTAGGTGCAAAGAACTCAGTGCCTTTTCTCTTCCTCTACCTTCAGCTAAGCATTTTTCTGCCCTCAATATACTTCTGAAGGGCGATGTGAGCTGAACATTCCTCTCACTCTCAAAGTAAGCATCTTTAAGAGATTTGCATAAAAATAAATCTCCTTGAGTTTATTCATGTTGCAGAGCCTTAGTCCTGCAGGAAACTTTCCCTTTTCCTTTGTTACCTTAGAGGGTACAGCCTGTCCCTGCTGCGCACATTTGGGTTTGTAACTGGGTGGGGCATCTTGGAAGTATTGTTCTCCTGGGGACACACTGACAAGCACATACACATTCTGGGGACTGTGATTACTTCTGGTTGTCACAGAAGGACAGAGAATAGTGTAAAAACTACTTACAGCTCCTGAAAAATACATCAAAATATCACTATTGCCTTTCTCACCAAGAAACATATGTTGGAGCCACAATCCTAGACGCCACTCCCCTGAAATCAAATGAGGGCTTAAGTGGTCTATTGGCTACACAGGTTTTGTGCTGTCTCTCTATGAGTGAATTTCAGCAGCCCAAGAGAGTAATACTGACTGAAGATCTTTGAAATACTAACAGTAGTTCAGCACAGGTTTTGTCTTCCTGAGGTTTAATCTCAGCTTCTTTCTCTAAAGACTCGTGGCATAGTGGACAACATCCCTCGCCTCTTGCTCAGACACAGACTCAGTTAGAGTAACCTCTTTGTTTAAACTCTGAGGTCTTAGGGACAGAGACTGACAATTTACAATCTGGATGTGAAGAGCCTGTTATTAAACAGGGCCCTGATCTGGAACCTCTGGGCAATGCTGCAAGACAAGCACTAATTACAGTGGTGTCATCTTGTTATCTGAGCAAATGACTGTAACGCCTTCATTTTCCTTCTGGCTCTTCTTCCACCTACCTTTGTTGCCTCAACTTAGGTCTATGTCCTCATATAAACATAGATTTTATTCCTCATTTGCTTATCTTAAAACTTTCAGGAGTTATATTTGCATGTAGCAAATGGTCATCAAAAACTTCCAGAGAAAAAGCAAACAAGCTGAGTTTCCCAGAAAGGTGAATGAGCACTAGGCCTGTTTTAAAAAGTAGCAACAGGTTAAAGATATACAATTGTGTACGTCCCTTTCTGGTCCGTCTTTACAGGTAGTCAGACAAGGTAGTGAGCCACAAGTTCCAACTCTCCAGCTACCAGCCTGAACTCAGTGAAGGATTTTAAGCTCACTTCTCAAGGTTTCAAAAGAGTTTACCAAGATACAATTAAAATGAGAAACCATCATTATGTAGCTCTTCAATCATACTACAAAACCATTTCACTAACTGCATAAACAAAGTTTAATTGTCAAAATTCAGTGTCAAAGTTGACATTAAATATGCAGAAATTTAAATATCTGAATAGATATTTAGCACATCTTAAGAACTATGTAGTTTGCTTTGTCCTCGACCCCCTCCGTCTACATTTCTGTGGTCACACAGCCCCTTCTTATTGCCACAAAACCTCTCTGCCATCAGAGGTATTAATTCATTTTTAGGGATGGGAGGATAAAATGAAAAAAAAGTCCTAGATGTTCACAGTAATGGTTCCTTTGGTATTGTAATTTTTATTGCCTATTTAAAGCTTTGGATTATGACTTTCTTTTCCTGAGGAATAGAATGTCACATCAGCAAACATAGTGAGATTGATGCAATTAGTGTGAAGATATTGTAAATACCCAAAAGAGAAACAGCTTTACCATTGAACACAGTGGAATTGTGCATTATGATTTAATTTGTATTTGGGTAAGTGATTGCAGGAACAAAACTTCTATTTTAAGAGTAATAGATTTACAGCTCTGTGTTGAAGTAATTTCATATAAAAGTTCATGTCCACCATTCTAGATCTTCTAAACATAAAATGGCCACATGAGAATTACATCAAAGTTTTACTGTTTTCAGACACATTAGCAAAATACACTGCATAATCAGTAACCTATAATATTAATAATTCTAAAATAGTATCTGATTTTTAAACACTGACTGTTATAATCTTTCCAATTTATATTCCATATAATATGCGAACAATATTTTTACACAATCCCAACACATGCAAGCCCCCCCCCCCACATAATTTGCAGTATATCAAATGTGAAACTCAGAAGTCAAACATATAAAAGAAACGAGACATTTTTTCAACACTATTTAGAGTTCAATAATATTCCCTATGGAAAAGATCATCCTTGGAACTCTTTTAAATACAAACTAAATTTCAGTGAAGAGCACTAGGCAAAATGGGGGTGAAATTACAAGTGATTTTATAATTTCTCACTGAGGCAAAATTTCAGTGGTCTGTTTCTGTTCGACTTTAGCTAGATGGGCTCAGCCACTGTACATTCCATAGGGTCCAAGCAAATTTACTCTTAAAAAATCTAGTGCCACCCTAGCACCTAGCATAAACCATGATTACATAACCCTTTTTCTCCTTTTTGCAGCTCGTGAGTGGGGCATGTGGAAGCATGTACAGCGTAACGTAAGGGGCAAAGTCCCCATAAAGAAACTTCACAGTAATCGACCCAAGCACCACAGGTGCCCCTCTGAAGAATTTTCTAAGCAAAATTAGTATATGCAGTACAAGTTCATCCCGGACTAAAGGTCAAACAAAAAAAGCATCCCCTCCTCCCCACGCTGAGAGCTCGATGCTCTCCTATCTCCCAGGCTTACAGCCAGCGGACAAGATAAGGGACGGCTTCGATCCGAAGGGGTTGCAGGCTGCCGCTCAACCTCCCAGGGCAACGGGGCTAAGGCGGGAGGAGAGGGGCCCGGAGCCCGGCCCTCCCGTGAGAAACTCGGGGAGTTTTGTCCCGGGGCGGGGGAAGGGCTCCGGGTTTCCCCCGGCCTCCGACGGGACGTGCACGTCGGGGTTGCAGCCGGTTCTCCCGGCCCCGGCGAGCCTCACCTTCCTAGCGCGGGGCACTGCCGCTGTTCGCCTCGGTTTAGCCGGGGAAAGTTCCAAGTCCGGAAGAGCTACCTCCCACTCACGGAAAATATTGCCCAGGAGTCAAAAGAGCCAGAGCGAAGAGGGGCACGACAGGTCCGGGGGAGGGGGGCAAGGGAAAAGCCCCTTCCCTCGGCACACGCCTGCCCGCTCCCCTCCGTTCGCCCGGCCCGGCTGCCGCTCGCAGGTGAGCCCCGGAGTTCAGCGGCCGCATAACACATCCTGCCCCCAGAACCAAGCAAAAAGTATAAAAAAGAATTCATCCCATAGCGCCCTACCTTTTCCTCCACATACCCACACACTTTACCTGTTTTTATGCCGCGTTTTTAATAAATTCCTTCCAAAAGGAGCCATGATCCCAGCGGCATAACATCAGCGATCCCCAAACAATTCGAGTGTGTTCCCTTCTCCCCTATTTTTTTGCCTGAGCGTCTTCCAGCTTGTTAATAGTCACCGAGCGTAGCGATGAGCTGGAAGTTGTGCAATTTACTGCTAACTTTGAACTCCAGCTTGTTGCTGCTGCTGC
The DNA here is from genome assembly GCA_013397795.1 of Orthonyx spaldingii. Taxonomy (NCBI): domain Eukaryota; kingdom Metazoa; phylum Chordata; class Aves; order Passeriformes; family Orthonychidae; genus Orthonyx; species Orthonyx spaldingii. Next base: position 406,623 of record VZTJ01006639.1, read on the forward strand.
ACCTTTGGAGTCCTGCCCAACTGCGAGCTTGAAGGAGGTGTTTAGAAGCAGGAAAAAGAAAGGGGAGGGGGGGAATAAGCACTTGCTCCTGTGATGTGAAGTTATGCACAGAACTTGCTAAACTTTCAGCCTTGTCACCCTCAGGGCAGCAGGCAGCAAATGGGAAAGAGGGGTTTTTTCTCCCGTGTGGAACTCCCTAAAAACACACACACACACACACACACACACACACACACACACACACACACAAGCACTGAAAACTTTCCCCGGGAGGCTCCAGCCACTTCAGGTCAAGTCGCTCAGCTTAAACACATGCGTTAATGAAGGGCAAGCTACAGTTGCCACACCAGTTCTCAATGCATAATAATCTACCTTTTCAGTACCTCGGTGCTTCTTTACAAGGTGTTGACCGAGTAAAGGAAAGATGAAGGGAAAAAGATCGATGTGGCCCCTCTGCTCTCCCTGGATTTTTAAGTAAATGAGCTATTTGCATGAAAGCCTTCACAGACTAAGCACACCTTAGAAAATGTGGCCTAGCAGAGAACAAGTGAGGCAGCAACACGAAAGACTGGATTCGTACTATGCTGTTCCAGAATCTTTTTTGTTATTATTTTAAACCGGCTTTGCCAGAAGGGAAGTGAATGCACACCATGGTTCCTGTTCACTGCAACCCCTTGGGAATGAGAGATTTGGAGTAAAGCTTCAGAAGGAAAAAACTTTTTTTTTTTTTTTCCTCCCCCAATTTGTAGCAGAGGGAGGGAAAGAGAATCCATTGTGCCCAAAAGGCTGATACTACTGGGTGAAGGTCCCAGGGCAGGTGGGAAGTCCCGTGCACAGCCCTAGCACACCCTAGCCCTGTACTTTCTGCAATAATTTAACAGGTACATATTAGATGTAAGCAATTCCTTTTTTTTTCCCTCACAGGGCGCATTCTTTATGTGGCTGCCCAAAGGTGCAGCACAATAGGGAATTGTTTCATCAACCAGGGGCGATGATTAAATAAGAGCCTACCAGAGTAAGAGCTTATCCAAAAAATAGGCTTTTTCTAAATTTCCCCTTTCCTCCCTTGTTCAAGAATTCAGTTTTCCTGAAGAAAACAAAGCAAAGGCCCATTCCATGGTTTACCTATTACTGGCAGCTCTAGGAATACCCCACATATTTTCAGTTCAGTCCCACGCCTCTGAATTCTCTGAACTGTAACTACAAAGAGAGGGACCGGAGCCTCTTAAAAGCCTTGTTTGTGTATTCATTCAAATAACACAAGAAATAGGGAACCTGAAATGAAACAACTTTCAGATTTCTTGTCCTGCTGCCAGGGTAGGTTTGAAATAGCCTGATTTTGATGTTATGAACATAAGTACACATTAAGTCCATACAAGTCTTTCTTTTTGCTCTGAATCAGGCCATATATCGCACAAAGAGGGGATTTTCTTATTTCTAAAGGACTGGGAAAATTTTTTGGTCCCTAAGAGATGTTCAAGGCATATTTGGAATAAAAATCAAATCAGTGTGGAACTTCCTAGAGAATAATTAATATTCAAATAATTATTTATATTGGCAAGTTAAAATGAAATAGCTTTATCAACAAAATAATATTCACTTTTAATTATGAAAATAAATGGGAACTCGAAGATATTTGTAGCTGTTTTTATTACTTCTGAATAGTAATCTCACAATTTTAATTTATTCAAAAATTAAAATGCCATGTAAATTGTTCTTCTTCCTCCAGCAAATGCAAAATAAAATTCAACCAAATATATGTAATCTAGGTCCCTCTACACAATTAAATCAAAATGTTTGCTACATTCATGTAGCTATGCAAAGAGTTGTAGAAAAGACTGCAGCATAATAAACAGACATTTTCCCTGCAACTGAGGGAAAAGAGAGGGCTTTCAGTCTATGCACTTTCAAAATCAGCCTAGCCAAAATGACGAAGAAAGTACATGAGTGTATGATAGAAGTCTTACAGAGTAATAAAGGAGAGAATCTTAAGAATGAGGAACATAGGTCTTTCATAAAAACAAGAGCAAAGTATATTTTGATACACCATAAAGGAGTGAATATATGCAGTTTCATCCGATATTCAGTTAATCCAAAAAATCCAAAGAAAAGTAGCATAGGGGACAAAAAGACTTACTCAGTTTATAGAAAAACATACAAAACCACATAAAAATACATGGATATTACTCTTAGTAAAAGAAGGGACTTGAATTTCCATTTCCCAGCACATAAGCTAGTCTCCGAATAGAGTAGAAATAGTAGCAAAACTTTGCAGAAAGACAGGTTAATTTTGTAGGCAGTGTTGACACAACAGTTCTGTTAGCTTGTCCTTAAACTTCCAAAGTATCTCAAATTATCTGTATCTGTATGTACACGTCCTTAGTTTTCTTTAAACTGCAACTCTGATCTTCCAGGAATATTGTACTAACATTCCAGACCCAGGGCCCTGGCACTTTCCAGCATGCCACGTGGATAGAAAAAGCAACAATCACTCAAGTTTTGAGTATGATCACCTTCTAATTATACTTTCTGTATGCAAAAATCTAAATGGTGACTAGCTGGTAATATCACATTTTTCACCCACAAGCTCACCAAATTGTTTTCCATTACAGTATCTTCCCTCTAGGAGAAGTACTGAATGAATTGCAGTCAGTCTGTTTTGCAGGACTTGCTTTTTGAAAAAAATACATATATATAGATCTTGAGATCTTCAGAAAGACACATCAACAATTCACTCTTGTATTTAAAGGAGAATGAAAGGGATTTATAAGAACTAGAATATCACCTGTCATCTTCCAAAGCAGTTCACTGAGTGTTTTATTCCTCTCTGCAAAAATACTGCAGCACAGAAATGCTTTAAACCCCACCTTTAACTCAGATTTAGAAACCAGCTTTAACCATATCCATCTATGGGTATAGTTTCAAATTAAATTCTCAAATGCAACAAGGAATGGGTGTGCTAGTACTCCCTCCTGCCCTTTCTCACCTCTCTTACTCACCAGTCAGCTCCAGTGCTTATCTTAAACAGTCTCCAGGATCTCATCTGATCTCCCTGTAAGCTGATGTAATCTATTCAAATTCCAAACCAGCAAAAAAGTTTGTTTATTCTATTTTGGCTGATTGCTGAGATGAGTTGGCTTACCTCGGGATCAGAAAAGTTCAGTCAGACAGTGTGATTTCCATAGCTGATGCAAGGAAGGAATACTCAGGGAAAAGAGAGAAGAAACAAAGGAGAACTTGGAAACAGGGGGAGGAAGCAAGACCTCCTTTGGCTGAGTGGTAGGATAGCTTGGCAGTTTAACCTATTTTAAGAGTGGGTTTACAAGAAAGGGCTTCATCTCATCTAATGGCTTGCTGTCCTTAAAAGTGGGGAGGTCTTACTACTTTCACCAACCACAGACTCCTGACTTTTCTTGTGCCAAATCTGGTTGTCAACAGGCTTTGTGCTCACACCATTCAACTTTTTAAATGGATGGAAAAACGGACTTGACACAGGAAAGCGAATAAACAGCTTTTTGTGGTCTAGCTAGTTAAATTGGGTTATTGAGGTATCAGACAATTGGCAGGCCTGATATGTGAGGAGAGAAACAGGACGATGAGGCCAAGAATGTGGGCAGACAGATGTGGGAGGAAGATGTCTTGTCTGAGCAGCCCTGAGCAGCTGGATTGGCTCAGCCACATTGTGTAACCTCATTCTGGCTGCAGCAGTGAGCAGCTCAATGGAGACAGCAAAAGGTAGCTTAGGAATAGGAAAATTGCCCATTCCTTGCTCTATGCATAGGCTGATTCTGGTACCTTGGCTTCCTCATTTTAAACCTCATAAATACTTACGTCTGCTTAAGTCAGCCAAATATATTGTCAGTAGTGGAAGAGGGAAAGGCCAATAGTGGGATTATAACCCATTGAAAGGCAGCAAAATTGGTGATCAATATTCAGAGAGGTTGAGGATTTGTCCTGCTCAACTTACTTAAGATTTGAATAAGGAACTCAAGAGGACTAGTGGCTGATAATAAGGGTGGCAGGTGAGGGTCATGTTGATGAGTGTGGAGTAAAATACTCAGAAGAAAATCTAAACAAACCTTTCAATTAACTGTCACATCTTGGAAATGTAATTTGTTCGGAACAGTTCATGAAAAGCCTTAGGTTAATGTTAAATACTGGTAAAACTAAAACTAAACCAAAACAAACAAAAAGAGAGAGTTAACAATTAATGAGAAAGGAATGCAGAATGAATTGGAAAAGTTATGCCACCATAAACTTTCACTCTGAGTCCACATTTTGAATAACCCAGGTCACCCATCTGAAGGAGGATATGGAGTACACAGCAGCAAGAGAGTTTTAACATACAGAATAGTTCCATGTGTGAGGAGAAATTAAGCAGAGAGATAAGACTCTTGGCTCTGAAGAAAGGTGAATATCTGATTAATTTAAAACAGTCCTATGATAATTTACATCATGGAGAAAATAAACATGAAACAATTATTTCTCACAGTGTAAATATAAGGGCCTGCTGAAAGAAACAATCATAAAGCAAAGTTAAAATAAACATGCATAAGAAGATTGTACTTGTAAGTAAATTACTTTTACTTAAAATATAGAAGTGCTACCTGACTACAAATAATGACAGAACTACAATCTGACTGCAAGTTTTGGGAAGAAAAAAAGTAGGAATAGTTAAAAAGAGGGATTAGACAAAACCATGGATCTTATGGCCAAGAGAAGTCAGAAAAATCATTGTATTCTGTGCCTCTATCACCTCAGTCCAGCTGTTTCTCAAACCCCTTTTTCTTTTCGCTTCCTTTCCCTACAGCTCATTAGCTATTGGCATAATCTAAAGTACAGTAAACCTCACAGGTTACTTCTGACTTGCAGGTTGGGCCCACATGAAGCATCACCTGTGCCCTTTCGTAGAGGACTTCCTTGTAAGGATTTTCTTGTGCTTTAATGCAACAGTGTCAACAGTCAACTTGATCCCTGCACACAGGTTTTCATTCAGTGTTGCTGACACAGAACTAGTTCTTTGTATTCTACAAGCCCCAAGTACTCCTACGCATAGGCAATGAGAACACTCCCAGGTATGGAGTCAATCCTAGCTATGGATTGTCTGCACAACCACAGTCAGCCTAATCTTTATCCAGCCCCAAATCTCTTTCTCTCCTTGTTTTCATTAGATGCTGGGACAATGTCCTGTGACTGGATTTGCCATTTTTCCATTTCCAGAACTCTCCTCCCTTATGTATTCCTACTCTTTCTGTAATGGTGTAAATTTTTGTCAGTTGTTACTTGAAGAGTCCACAATAAAAGGCTGAAGAAAATTTAGTGAGCAGAATATCCTTCTGTCTATAGTGGGATCTGTTAAATATAGTGATCCAAATAAGGTTTCAGCTCTCAAAATCTTTGAATTGCTGAATACTTGATGCTGGGAGTGAAAAAGCCTACCTGGTGTTTGCCTTGCTTTTGCGCCCTTCCCTAAACATGTGCTACTGCCCACCTATCAGAGACAGGATATGATGACAGCAAAGTACTTGAGATGATCTCCTAGAGCAGCTTTTCTGTTAATGACTGGATGTAACATGAAAATTAACCTTCACCTTGTGTCTTTTCTCCAGCTCTCTAGCAGATCCTTTTTCCTCACTGTAAATTTGATAAAAATGTGCTAAGAGACATCAACCAAATTCTCAGCTCCTACAGATTTGCATGTTTATCTTGGAAACAGCAGTCAGAGTTAAATGATTTACCTAATACCTTATTTTACTTTATTTTTTTAATCCTCCTGTGAAATACATTATATCATTACTTTTCATAACAGTTTTTGCAGCATGTTGCAATAGCATTTTGTGGCTATATTCTTTGGTGTTAAGTGCCTGACTTGTGGCACCTAAATCAAAGAGAGCAATTTAATGAACTGCTGTGTCCCAAGCTACAATACCTGGGTCAACAATGCTTGTTTTTGAAAGATTTATCACCAAACCTAAAACTGATCTGAGTATACTTCCAGCAGCCCTAGCTCAAACTGCATCCATTCAGAAAGACACACTGAAAACATACCAGGTACCTCAAAGAGACATTCTATGGCTGGAAGGTTTTAGAAGATGAAGAGACACAATGACCTTTTTCAAAACTGTGACAAAAATACTTTTCTGATACAAATATAATATAGGGTTCTGAATATCTTTAATAGAGCTTTTCCTACATAAACATCTTTTTCTTTCAAAAGACGTATGCTAAATTTTCATGTGCTATAACCTACTGAAAAAAGCCACTTATGTTGCCAACATCCAAGGATAATCAGTGGCAGTTCTTGCAGCACTAGAGGAAATATGATCACAGGATTTGTAGATAACCAAGCTTTAAGAAGGACAAGGACCACCTATCCACCAACCAGCCTCCAAGATAAGGAGCCTTCATGTCCCATGTATAGAGTTCACTTCTCTTCTTGAAAGACATATTTTTAAATTGCTTCTTAGCATTGTCACTGGAATTAGAGATAAACTATTGACACACTTATGGTCAGATATGATTCCTCAAATACACACATGCAGAGGAAATATTTCATTTTCCTTGTGGCTGTATTGCAGAAGTTTTTTGCTCAACTGAGCTGGATCAATTGGTTCATTATTTAACTCTGGGTCATTAGTTAATCTTTCACAAGAGGAACTCATTTTTAGGTAATTTAAGTAGATTTTACAGTATTTAGAGGAACTGATCTTTTCAATTGAAAATGATTTTCAGAAAGAAACAAGCTTCTGAGTGTGCTCTTGTCTGTTGAATGAGAACATCTTTTAGAGACAAACATCTGAGACAAATGTCCCCTGGAGGTGTACATTATTCCAGTCATTACAGAGGGAGTACTCATGTTCTTATTTAATGCCAGTCCCTGGGATCCTGTCAGTACCTGCACCCATTAAGCCTATCGCTTTGCAACTTTACACCAAAATCCTTGATATTGTTTTCCTGTGTAAGCTTCCAGCATGCCTGTTCTCGTCTTCCTGCACAGAGAGACAGAGATCTCCACATGTTGTCTCTCAAATGGGCCTGACACACATTAGAATACAAGTCCTCTTCCTTTGCTAGATTCTAGCCATGCATGGAAAATACTCAAACCCTACTTCAATGGTAAATAAATCTACCCCTGCAGCTCGTTTTTTCAGAAGAACAGAAATTTTTGTACTCCTCTTCACTCATCTTTTCTCATTTAGGAGAGCATGGAAACATCACTGAAAATTCCACAGTGGCAAAAAGCTTCTGTTTCATAATCTTACACTGGCATGATAACAGTTCATGAATTACTTTTAAAGGTAATTAGGGCATCATGAAGAATAAGGAATCTTCTAATACACAACATATGAATATTCTAGGCTGAAGTAGCTTCTAAATCTATCTCTCACTCCATTTCTAATAATAAAAATCCTAAAAGCAGCAGGGTAGGAATCTGCATATGATGCAATATCCGGACACAATTAAATTCACATTTCTATGTGCTTTTGTTGAAACTTTTTCATTGAAACCAGTGGGAGTTTTGCCTGATCAAGGTCTTCTTGCACAAAAGAACAACTGCAAATGTGTTAGGAAAGACTGATATCTGGGACAGTGAATCACAAGCAGTTTGTCTCCCTTTGAAGTAAATAAAGGAAAACCAACCAAAATTTCTTGAGACAATTTGTTAATTCCTATCCAAAAGAATTTCATACTTTTGTCCTAACGGGAAAGCAGATTTATTGCACAGAACATAAGAATAAACCTGGTGTTAACTTCAGAATGAAGCAATTAAAATAAAAATGATTTAAGACACAGAAATGAAAAAAAAGCAACCAAAAATATACTGAGCTTACTCTCCAGATGGGGCAGAATATTTTATATAGCATTTTCTAGGATCTTTGTCTATTTCAAGTACAATGATACAATCAAAATTGAGTCCTTCAGAAATATGCTCTTTCACAAATTTAACATTAGTTCCAATAAGGAACGTAGGTCTCTAATGAAAGTTTTACGTGGATTTTACATGTCTGAATGTTTCTGAAACAGATGCCAGAGATGGCATTTCAGACCAGCTATCATCAGAAATATTTTTAAAGGGCAGAAAACCATGTGGGCTGCATGTTTGCATCCGATAGACCAACACAAAGCAGTAGGATGAGACAGTTTACATAGCAGAGGTACGTATGCCAAGGCATGTGTCTTCTCCTGAAGGTATTCTTACGTGTTGAACTGGGATATAATGCCTCACAGTGAAGGATACTTGGCTCCTTTTAAATGACTGCTCCTGCGAAATCCTTTTGTGCCTCTTGGTCAAATACATATTTTTTCACAGCTAGATTATTAATTGTTACTTCAGCAAGAGTGTTCCCTGAGGCCCAGGCACCTGAACTCTAGCGAATAAAAGGAATGTACTTCACTGTTCCTTCTCTATTCTGCTGGCTGGTGGTATCCTAATTCCTGAAGCAGTATAAAGGAAACAGAGTTATTTAGTAAAAAAGTATAGAGACTTTTGACTTAATATTGACTCAGTCCAAATCCACAAAGTTCTTTAGATAATCAACTCCCACTGATTTTAATATGTATGGATACTTTCGCTATTTAAGCTTTGCTCTCCTGTGCTAAAAGATGTAGCAGTAGATGGGAGACAGGCAGTCCCTGACTGTGATTGTGGCTTATTGTGCAGGCCTGTATGGTGCCTTCAAGGTCCTAGTCCAAAAGGATTTAATTGGTTGGGAGCATAAACCTATGACCAGGGCTGCTATAAAGTCAGCTATGTAACCACAAACAGTATGATCTGGCAAGAAACTGCTGCCATTGCATTTTATATGCAAAAGGACATACTCTGCATTGCAAATATGAATGACAGCTACCAGTAGTGTGTTGTGGAAGGGGAAAATGGAATGGTTGTTGTGCATGGCTGAGAAATGTACTATTCTCTTCTTGCCTCCATTACTGTTAGAAACACACACAGAGTCTCACTCTGGTACAAGAGCTGTAGTCTGTGTTGTGATGATGCTGGTGTCTGCACACTGTAAGAAATTTAAAACACAGCTGTCCTATTGCACAAAAAGATAATGAGCAGGATCACCCAGCACAAGCTATCTGATGAAGTCAACATTATATCAGACTACATGTTATAAACAAATGTGTTAAAAAATAGCCAACTCTTCATCTCTAGGTGTGCTGGTATTGGCTGGAATACAGTTAATTTTCTTCACAGTGGCTGGTATGGGGCTGTGGTTTGAATTTGTGTTGAACACAGGGTTGATAATATAGAGAAGTTACTGCAGAGCAGGGCTTACACACAGCCAAGGCCTTTTCTGCTTTTCATACTGCCACATGGGCAAACACTTTGGGGTTGCATGGGAGTCTGGGAGGAAACACAGCCAGGGCAGGTGACCCCAATTAAGCAAAAGGTTATTCCAGACCATGTATAAAGGTATATAAAGTGGGAGAAAGAAGGAAGAGAGGGACATTTGGAGTGATAGCCTTCATCTTCTCAAGTCACCATTACGTGTGATGGGATCCTGATCTCCTGGGAGTAGCTGAACACTTGCCTGCCCATGGGAAGCAGTGAATTAATTCCTTGTTTTGCTTTGCTTGTGTGTGTGGCTTTGCTTTCCCTATTAAGCTGTCTTTATCTCAACCCATGGGTTTTGTAGCATTTTCCTTTCTGATTCTCTCCCCAGTCCCAATGATAGGGGAGTGAGTGAGGGGCTGTGTTAGGCTTGGCTGTTGACTGGGTTTTAACCAGTCTTATGAGAAGCTAAGTGAGTTGGGATGGTTTAGCCTGGAGAAAATAAGGCTCATAGCTCTCTACAACTACCTGAAAGGGAGTTGCAGTCAGTTGAGTGTCAGTCTCTTCTCCCAGGTAACAAGTGCCAGGATGAGAGGAAACGGATTCAAGTTGTGCCATGGAATGGTTAGGCTGGATATTAACAAAAATTTCTTCATGGAAAGGGTTTTCAAGCATTGGAACACGTTGCCCAGGGAAGTGATGGAGTCACCATCCCTGGTGATGAGTAAAAGATGTGTGGATATGGCACATGGCTTAGTGGTTGACACAGCATGATGGTTGGACTTGATGATGTCTTGACTTGATGACTTGAAGCCTTTTCCAAACTAAAAGACTCTATGATTCTAGTAAGAGCTGAATCTCTGAACATTCATAATCAAACGTTATCTTCCACTCTAAATGAGGCATTGCTCTGTGATGCCCAGTCCTCGTCTGAGGCTTCAGACTGTAGGGAGTTACCTATACCTGATGGACCCATGTAAGCCTGCCAGAGGTAACACACCATATCTGCTTATGTTTTTAACTCCTTCACACCTTCTAACACCCCTTAGGTATATAGGGATGCTCTCTAACATTATTCTTTCTGCATCAAGACCTCAACTGACTATACACAGCAAAGGTATTTCATTAAATAAACCTATTCTTTTTAGTGATATTCATTGAAATAGGGTCAGAGATGTTCACTTCCCACCTTACTCCTAAAGATATGGCCCTATGGAGAGAGACCATTGTAGCTACATGTATATGAAGGTATCATTTACTTGTTAGCCTTAACAGTTAGCCTTAACAGAATGTCAAGCTGTCTCATCAGTTACCAGTGAATTCAGCTTGTTCATCCAAGGGAGATTGGTGACAATGAGGAGAAAAACTGGCAGAAACTGAAGTTTGTGTCTGCACTAAGTATTTATTCTTGTTTTTGAAAATTTTAGTTTTACCTAAATCAACAATATGAAATGCAATGGGTAGCATCAGGTAAGTGCAACGCTCTTCAAACCTGCTTGTAATCTTTGACTGCTAAATATTTTCAGTTGAAGCCCAAAGTATTCCATAGGTATCTCAACTAAAATCAAGAGTTGGAATTCAGGCCTCACTATTTAAATCAACAATCCATGTTTCTCTCAGTGTGGGTACATGAAATTTACAGATACAGACAAGCTTAAGTTTTAGCATTTGAGTCATGCTGCTCATGTTCTTAAAAGTAGGCATGTATGGAGGTGTTTTCAGGATCGGGGCTACATCATCGAGTGATTAGAAAACAGTCCCCTCTGGGTCTCAATTAAACATGGCTCCAGTAGCAGAAATCAATGTACCGGGACAGTGATTTGAAGCTGAGATCATGTCTACAGCACAAGGCATGGCTGACATCAGCATGTTAATCTGGGGTGTGAGCACTCTGTGATCGCTGAATCCCTTCGTTTACCTGCAGTTATAACAGCCCAACTGTTCTCTTGCCAGTCTAACATATTTCTGCTGGGAGGGGGGATGGAGGGAGAGAGGTGTGAGTACAATAAGGCTCGATGCCATTACGATATGGATGGTGACCACAGATGTGGATCTACTGTCAGGACATGTACCCAGGAGCATGCACTACTCTGGATGGCTTTGATAAGGGATAGAGATAAACATGACAGCTCTTCAGCATTTCCTGTGATAAGCCTTAACAGTAAAATTTAGGCTTCTCTAGGCTGCCACAGATGACAAACTTTTTATTTCTAGAGCAGTGTATATTTATAAGCTGTATTCTAGTTTAGACATGGCTATAGTTAATTCATGTTTATAAAGCACTGAAATTGAAAGGTGTTATGCAAATGCAAAATATTCTTCAGATGCAAAGCCTCTTTTTATTTTTCAAAGAGGGTACTCTCTTTCTTTGTCAGTGATGTTTTTGCTTATGTTGTAAATGATTGGTTGCCTGTGTTTACTGTTGTAATATGTATTCTTATTACCACTTTGTTTGTCTTTGTTGGGATGTCTGCTTTTCAATCTCCAAGGAATTTCTTAAATACTATGCATGCAAATTTCAGTTCACAGATGTGCAAATTACATAGACGCTTTCCATCCCTCATAGGTAAAAAAGCTGGAAGTTGCAGAAGTGGTGTATACTTGGTATGTGCGTGCTGGCACAGTACAGAAACCACAGTTCTTTGAATCCATATTTTGTTTCTGAGTATTACTCCTAAATCCAAAACAATTAGATTTAACAATCATTTTTAAATCACCTACTCATAAATGGTCAAGCCAAAAGCCTTGTATATTAAGAATAAATTTAAAACTGGTACTTTTTCCCTGCTTCATTAAATTTTCTGAAGAAGAAAAATAGCTAAGAAACTGAAAAAGGAAAACACTTCTAAGTGATTCTTAGTCTTTTCTTATGTTGCAGTGGAAGAACTGTGGAAGTCTGTCCATGACTCCTTGAGGCTACCTTTATTTAAAAAAAGAAAAGAAAAAGAATAAACAGAGAGAAAAAAAAAAAAGGAAAGGCTACCGGTTGTTTGGAAATCTCTTAAGGACTCCTGGGGAAGAACTCTGATCTGGTCAACATGAAGGTCTCAGCATAATGTCAGTGATTTACGGTAATAATAACATATTGCCTCTTTACTGTGCACAGAGGAAATATAACTCAGTATTTTTAATTCAAAATATCTTCATGGTTATGTGATTTTAAATAACTAATTAAATTCTCTTTTAGGTACAAGGAAAAAGCACAATTCTTTGAGAAATTTGTGAAGGAGGCAGGAGAGATGATTTCAAAAGTTTCACAGTGTGCAGATCAATTCCTATTTATATGGCATAATTGAACCAGTGTAATATAACAGTGCATACTTATGTCTTTGGTTACCATGTTTCACGGAATGATGAAGAATAATTGCAGACAAACCTGAATATCATGGGAAAAAGAGAGTCAACCCTCTGAATTCACATCAATTTAATATTGCTCTTTCAGGAATTGTTGATAATCATTGTTGTCAGTCCAACAGTAACAGTATTAAAACAGTAATTTTGCACTTTTTAACTATTTCATAAATTTAACACAAAATTTCAGAGCATGATCACTCTGATGAACAGTGTATTACATGAATATGCAATACTCAACAAAGTTATATCAGCCTTTTCACCCATGTCTCTTGTATATATTATATCCTGGAACTTAAATTAAAATATTCATAGCTCACTGGAGAGAAATGAAAAATTGATTAACTTAGGTATTTGGGGAAAATGTGTAATCAGAGAAATGAGAAAGATGCAGTCTGGCCTGGGAATGAATTGCTGAGAGGTGAGAGTAAGGAGGAGGTGCCTGAAGCATAACTCCCATGACACACTGTGGTGGCACTTCTAACTGCACTGTTTGCTTTCTCATATAGAAGGATTTTAGTAAAAGGAAAAAAAAAAAAACTAAAAGGAAATGGAAATTAGGAGTAGGAGTGAAGATGGCCTTTTTGATCCAAATTGACTTTTATTAAACAATTTCCAAATAGTTATATATATATATGTCCTAAAATTTCAAATTTCCAGTTGTTTTAACTGTTGGTGTGTAGCTGCATACATGTTGTGTTTACTTTGTAGTAATGTAAATACAGAACCTACTTTTTCATGAGAAGTGTTAGAGAATCTCAAAGTTCTGGAAATGTAATGGTTGTGCTTTAATGGGAAAAATGTAAAAGAAGAAATGATACTTCAGATTATTCTGTTGAAATGATGCTTTTAAATTTTCTGTGATTTGAGGATCATGATCGCCTGGGCTACTGAGACGGTGTTGCTGTTTTAAACCCTGAAGCATAAAAAAAATAAGCTTTGCCATACATGTATACCTCATATGTAGAAGCTACACAGAATGCCACTTTCACAGTTCTAGACCCCAGAACTTTAAAACACAGAGGATGAGCTCATTAGACATCCAGGAAGTTTCTACTGATCAGCGGCTCCTTAAAAATGTGACAGAAATTTGTTGCATATTAAGAAATTCTTCTGATTCAGACAATAATGTGGTTGCTTATGTGTTTGGGTTTTTTTCTATAGCAGTAAGTTCTTTAACACTACTCAGTCGACTTTCCAAGGATTCCTTAAAGTGCACAACCTCACAAATGTAAAAAATTGAGTCACAGAATGGCTAAAGGAGATTGGCTTTGAAGTAGAAAGGATGCTTAATGTTTTACTTACTTAAAAATGATAGTGTGTGTTAAGCATCATCTGTCTTTTACTTTAGAATTCTTTTCTGATATCCTTTGCAGCAGAGGTGGTCTCCAGGACTTTCAACAGTTGAATATACCACCGAGTTTTGAGCATCACTGTGCTGACCAAATAGAATAAACCCCCTAGACCTACTTTTAAGCTCAGGGAAAGAGATGCTGAGAATTCACAATGCCTGGGAAATTCTGCTGCAGTGTCTGGCTATGTTCATGATTTAAATGTGCTTTGAATACCCTTGCCTGTCTGTCCTGTTGCTTTGCTTGAGCTTGTCCCTTGACCTGACATGACAGAAATTAATTTGAGTCATCAGTTTTCTGCCCAGCATGTTAACCTAAACTGCTGATAGCCAAACTGTTGTAGGGGCAAAGCAGCTTAATCACTTCAATCAACTAAACTAAAATCAACTTTAAGATTTTAAGTGAGTATCTTTAGCCAGTTTTCTGTATGTAATGTTTTCTGGATGACAACTCCTAGAATGATTCCTCTTGGAGTCTGCATACTTGTATGACTACTGCTAGGTTTAGCTAAAAAATATTTAAAAAAAAAACATTAAAAAATTCTGAGACAATAATATATTTAATGGCAAGAGTGAACATCTTGAATTTTCTTCCATTCTTTCGCACCATGTTTATTTCTATTTCAAAGGCATAAGACTGGTAACTGGAACATTGAGTTCCTTATTATAATCCCCAGTACTTTCTATGGCAGGAACATTAGAAGAATGATGCTCTCCTTCTGTTTGGTGATTATAGCTTTTGTGTTCAGGGTTATCCATATGCTATGATGGTAGGTTTATGACAAAGTAAACAGAGGTTCATGTATCTGTTCTTCCATGAATCTGCCATTTATGTGATTGTTTTGTTATCTGCAGATACCTCACAGTTGTGAATTGACCTGATTTATAGGCCTGGACAGGCTGTCTAACTCACACACTGAGAGCAAGTAAAGATAAACTGAGTTTCCCAAACTGACTGACACTAACGAATAGTTATAAATATTATTTTTTTTAGCTAAGAATGTTTAAAAATAAAGAGGGAGAGAGAGAGAGTCAGATCTGCAAAAAGGTTGGCTTTTTTCCTTATAAAATCTTCTCTTCTTCATTGGGAGAAATATGATATGAAGATGACTTGAAGATGTTGAGGTGATTTAGGGAATTAATTGTTGAAAGCATTAAATTCTTTTCATATAATTATTTATGAAGCAGTACAAGGTACAGATGCAGGAAAGATGTAGAATAAGTAAGTAAAGGAGTGTCTGAGAAACAGATGACAGCTGAGTTCTACTGAAAAAAAAAAATAAAATTGTCCAAGCTCAATTGAGCCTGAACTAGGGGACTTGAAGATAATACGTCAGGAACAGAAAATAAGGTAAGAAAGCAAAGATTTTCCACACTGAAGTTTCTGCCTTGTCATGTTCTAAGAAAAAGAAAATGGAAACAGACCAATGGCAAAAAAACATTATGGTTCAAAACATACCATACATTTGTCCCCTTGAAATCACTAGCATTTATTACCTCAGAGAAACAAAGCAAAACAAAAAAGGCAGCAATTAGGTGATCACAGATTTTAATGGCAGAAAAAAATGGCAATTACTCTCTTCCTGAGGAAAAAAAATTCATTCCTTTAAATTCCAATTACATAAGAATATGGGTAATTAGACTATTGAAGAACTCTGTGACAGAAAGTGGGCACTAGAAAATATCTATGAAATATGATTCTCATTCATAGAGCTTTCTGAACTGTTGAACACCCACAGAGCAAAATTAGCTGCAGATTGGTCTTTCTATATCATGGAAATAATAGAAAATAGGACTAGAGGAAAGTGTGAGTGTCTACCTCATCTAACCTCAGTGCTCAAGCAGATAAGTGGTAGCTGAAACTTTCTGGTAGACCAGCACAGCCCATACAATGTGATAAACGTGTTTTGGGGATTTGGGGTTTTTGTTTGTTTTTATTTTCTCTCTCGGCGGTATAGAGGGATGTGTTCTCAACTGTATGCAGAAATCCATGTTCTTAAAACGTCTAATACCACTGCAGTGCACTCAGTTTCATTTCTGTGTGTATTTATTTCCCCATAAATCAAAACAACACTCGAATTTAAATTCTGTTGTGCTGCAAAAGTTGTTTCAGGGAAGAAAGAATTCAGTTGATTAAACTTTTCTCACCAGGTGTTCCTTGTGGCAGGATTTCGAAAATTCTGCGTGTTTCTGCGACACCTATTCAGTCGCAGAGGGAACGGGAGGAAAACAACACCCGTCTCTGCTCTTTGCATTTTAAAGGAACATTTCAGCGCTGAAGGGAACATCCACGACAGAAGGATCTACTCGCCGCGTGTGTTCCTGCTACGTGTGACACGTGTATCTGTTCTTAAATGTATTCAGAGAGACAGAAATATTCTGCATTGTATCTGTATTCGACATATGGTGCGTTCGTCTGTATCTGAGAAGAAAAAAACAAAAAAAGCCACCACACAGCAAAAGCAGTAGTGCGATGGAGGCTGACGCCAGTCTTCAGCTTTACGTTTTTATACTCACACGTTAGAGGTTACCCTGCCCTCACCTTCGGGTCATTTCTCTGGGTTTTACGACTCAGGAGCTGAGAGCTGGGAGGCAGAAAGACAGCCCGGAGCAGAGACGGGCTCCCGGGCACCCACGGAGGGCAGGGCATGCGGTGGAGAGACGGGGACCCCGCGGCCCCTCCGCACCCCGCGTCCCCGCCCGGGCAGAGCGCGCCCGTCCCGCCGCCGCCCTGCCTCCGCCTGGGGTCCCGGCGTGTCCTGCTGAGTTCCGACCTCTGGGTGCTGCACACGGAGCCTGTTCTGTGCTAGTCCTTGAGGAAGGATACCTAGTGGAAAAATCAACAAGGAAAAGTGCATCTTGAGAGAAACGTCTCTTAGGAACGTTCGCTCTCTTGAAACCGCAGCGGGTGGCTGTGGCAAGCGCTCTTCAGAAGTAATAGGGAGTCTCGCCTGGTCGGGTACCAATTTTTTGCGCATGTATGAAAGACTCTATCAAGTGGCTTTCCCGTTATCTTCCTCCTTCTCTCACACAAACAGACCTCCCTTTTTGTTTCTTCCCATCTTTCTCCTGCTACCCGTGCCCGATGCAACACTCCTACCCTTGGCCAGGGTTATATCCTCGCCGTGCACCATGTCACACATTCCCTGCCCATCCCCGGTTTAACATCCCTGCCCGTCACCGGTGTGCGGTTCTTTCCTTTACGGTAGGGAAAGGTTCTGCAGATGAAAGACAAAGGGCGTCAACCGCACGAGGACGGCGGTTGCTTCCCACCCCTGGCCCTGTGCCGGGGGACCGAGCACCTGCGGAAACTTAAAAAAA
>VZTJ01006639.1:423987-439467 GCA_013397795.1 Orthonyx spaldingii
GGATAGTTCCCTTTCGGGAAAAGGCGTGCCGGGCGCGCCCCGCGGGTGCGGGGGTTCTCTGCGCGCCCCGCGGGGCTCCGCGTGCGTCAGGCGGCGAGTGGCGTCAGCGGCGGCGGGCGCGGAGCGGAGCGGCGGCGAGGGGGCAGCGGGAGGGGGCAGCGGGAGGAGGGGGGAAAGAGGGAGGAAGCTTCNCGCCGTGACATCACCCCGCGGCTTATATAGTTGGGAAGGGGTCTGGGTCCCCCGTCTGGTGCCTGCAGCCGCCCGTCAGCACGCGTGCGGAGGGCGAGGAGCGGCGGGGCTCTGTCTGTCTGTCTCTGTCTGTCTCTGTCTCTCTCTCCGTCTCTCCCTAGGATTTATGGACTTTACTTTCTAGAGGGCGGCGCGGCAAGGATGAGAGTCCAGCTGGTGTGCGTGGTGCTGCTGGCCCTGGCCTCCTGCAGCCTCTGCTCAGGTGAGTCCCCGCCGCCGCCTCCGCCGGGCGCGCCCCGCACCGCCCGGCCCCAAAGCCCCTCGGACCGCTCGGCGCTGAGTCGCTCCCGGAGCCGCGAGAGGGACATAAAGGAAGGAAGTGAAGTCGCTTCGGGCTCCACCGGCTGTCCCCATTAGGCGTCCGGGAGCTGGCCCTGATAACGGGCTCTGGCCAGCATCATCTTTTTATATCACTCCTCTAACTTTCTCCCTTCATATAAGCCATTCCTCCTCACAGCATCCGTACCGTGGCAATTTGTGTAGACTAATCATTGGAAATACAAACCAGTGCAGACCTTCTGCTTGATTGTGCTATGGTTCATTGAGTATCATGTATTTCCAAATTTGATACAAATTGTAATTTCTACAACTCATATGAAAAGCTGCTTTAATCCAAATCAACATGAATATGTATGCCCTTTAGTTGCTTTTTAGAGAGAGAAATATAATTTATTATCTGGAGAAAAAGTTGCTAGCAACCAATCTGAAATTATGACCAAAAAGTGCTGAAACACAGGCAGATCACACAATAAGAAGGTTAATGTAAATGCATTTCTTCTCCAAGAGCAGCTGCTTTAGAAAGCTGAAAAGAAGAACCATATACTAAAATGTGTTGTCTGCTTCTTTGGAAAATGACACATCTTAAGCATCTGTCATTTGTGTCCTAAGTTTATGACCAAATATAGTACGATGATGGATAAACAGGTGTACCCACACAGCCATGAAGCAGAGTAGCCTGCAAAATCCAACCTTAATTAACTTGAAAATTACTTTATTTTTTTAACTTCAGTAAATTTAGCAGGTAAATTTACAAGCAGCTTCATTTTTCAACTTTAGTATTCAGGAGGACTCAGAATTCTTAATTCTCACTTTAGGTAAAAGTTTCTAATTTTCCCTGAAGAAGAAAAATATAAGCCACATAATACCTGCATTTTATGACAGTTTAAATATAATTATTCTGTATATTATAGAGAACTCATGATCGTAGTGACAAAGCTTAATGGTTTTTTTCTCTCCATATAATTTTAAGCTTTTTAAACAAATTCCTGACTAGTATTTTCAGTGAAGCAATTTCAAATTCAACTCTTCATAGACCCTGAATGAAAGCCAACTAAGGTAAAAAATTTAAGTGGGAATTAAAATAGGTTCATAAAAAAACCTCAGAAGCCAAATTGTATATGGAACTAACACAATGGTTTATTTGCTTGAAAATTTGAAATTATTTTTAAATGAGAAATGCCACAGAGAAGCTTGTGTGAAGGGAAATGCCACGGAGAAGCTTGTGTGAAGGGGCACAAATAATTTTTAACTAATATGGACAATTATGTTGTAAAGAAAATGATTGTTAAATTTTCTTGTGAAAATGTTTGCCTTCAGGAGAAAATGTGTACCTATAGAATGTAATTGTTCCTGTAAAATGTCAATATATTAATAGAAACTATATTTTGTGTGAATAGAATCAAGAATACATCAAACTGTGTGAATTTCTCTCTGATTTTAACAGTAATGTGTAATCAGGCTTTTTACATATTGCTCTCGGAGAGTCTGTTCTTTTTATGATTTTTCTCCTCATCCGTCTCTTTTCACTCCTGAATTACCTGAACATGCTTCTTTTGTCTCCCTCCAAACCCTGCTTTATTCTTCACTCAAGGAATCTTGACTCCTAAATAATGTTCTCTAGACTTCTTTTTTTCAATCCAAATGTTTAATACCTTCCTTTCCATCTTTCATGTCTGCAGCTGTCTTCCAGCCTCCAGGTGTGGAAGCTACCTTCCATCCTTTATAGAAACAAAAACTAGGGGCAAACCAGGCACACGTCCTTTTATGGTTCTCAGCTGGTGTGATCCAGGACACCATAAATCATGATGCTGTCGTTGTGTGTGTGCTCACCTACTCACAGGAGATGCTGTCAATGGTAGAAATTCAGCTGAGGTGACCTTGTGCTGCCAGCAGAACTTTGACTAACGGTAAAGGTGGTAAAACTGACAGTCATTACTGCTGAAAGGGCTGAAAACCAGGTTGGAGATTAGTTACTAGTGACTTGCTGACTGGTCTACAACTAGTCCTATTTAATATGAAAATTTAAAGTATTAAATAAGACTGGTTGTAGATCAGCATTAAAGCAAGCCAAATGCAATAGCTTCAATGCTAAAAAGAATGAATGAATGTATTGTGTTGGTAATGCAAAGGTGAACAGGAACATCCCTACAGAGGAATGGGATATGCGTAACACAGAGAAGTTTTTGATGACCTAAATAATAGGAATGAGAAGCAGCGCAACAAGACAAAATGCAGTAGCTTAGGAAATAATAGAAATTCCTGTTAAAAGCTCCCTTTCAACCCAAGCACAGGTGTTGGAAATATCTGAGGAATAAAAGACTTTATCTTGTTATTTAACCTGCTTTTTGGGGGTTTTCAGCCACAAAAGACAAGAAAAACCAAAAGCAAATCATGTAAGAGAGCTGCCCTCTGTAGCTCACAGTAAGCACTAAGGTGGTTAAGTATTGAGGCTTCTGAACTAAACTGTACTATGCTGTTCTCTCTTGAGAACACAGCACGGACAGAGGTGGGCCGCTCTGATGAGCTGGGGAATACAAGGCTATTACAAGGAAGGAGAATAGGTAAGAGTCCAATAAATCTGGGCATAGCCTTTTAATGCAGCATTTATGGGATTTCCAGGGCAATGGTTTTTGACCAAAAAGACACAGTGTTCTTGCACATGTTTGCTAATCTTGTAAGGACACACAAAAACACCAAGCTGGGAAGAGCAGTGATTTCTCTCAATAAATACATGATGGGTAAATATTACAAATAGAAAGGTATTATTTATTGTGCAGGAATTTATTTACAAACCATGGATACATTTGTAATTAGAAATAAATTAGACTTGAAATCAGGAGCAAGTGAGTAAGCATTGATAGCTTAGAAGAATTTCCTAAAGAAGAAACAGTGACAGTAGTGGTGAGATATATTAAGATTGAACATGATTGATTTTTGAGAGGATTGTAATGGGTGACTTCTGTCTGACAGAAACCTGTGACACATTAGCACATGCTTGTAGCCCCTTAGAGTCTCATGTTCTGTGAAAGGTAGTGACACATCATGGTGATGATCTCTGAAATGAAGACACAGGCAGAATCTATCCACAGATTCAGTGGTAGGGTCTTACATGCCAAGAACATTGATTATTTTAAAGAAAGTGAGATATGACCTATACCAATATGGAATATATTTTGGTTTAGCATGGTTTGAAATATTAGTGTATTGTTTGGTTTTGGACTGCTGGTATTCATGGAAAGGTAAAAGCTATGTGGAGCACTATTTCACCTAAAGACTTAACTGATTCCTTACATTTTTTCTCATTGAGCTGTGATCACTGCTACCAAGGCACCAGATCTTCATTGTGATTCTTATCTTCATCTTGTGATTATGTGTGTAGAAATGCGTGTGTGTGTGTTTTCTCTTTCTACAGCATTTTTACCCTATTTACCAAATCACAAGTCTTGCAAGTTCACTAAGCTATCAAAGCTCAATTAAATCAGTAAAGAAAATCCTTAACTTTTCAGTAAGAATACTTTCTTTTTCTGTATACATTGTTAAGATCTTGAATCATAAACTGATCAAGTTTAATTTCCTGATATCAGTAAAAATACCCTTAATTTAATTAGGAATAATCAAGACTATTGATTATTAATCAAGTAATCATAACTGCCATTTACCTAAATAATTATTACCTAAATAAATATTATTTGAAAATAAATATTCAAATTTTTCTTCCAAAGTAAGCAAAGGTGACAAATATTTATTACAAAAATAATGAAGACTATTGCAGCAATTTTTTTATAGTGAAAGAATTGCAGTTTAATGAGCCTTTCTGTTCTGAAACTGAGGTAAATGAACAGTTTCGTTCACTTCAGTAAGCTTGATCATGCTTTAAAAAGGTATTGAGTATTTATTTTAACATAATGTTGCTGTTACTTGAAGACTCCTCACAGTCTCTCTAGGTAACTGTGTGATTGAGTTGGTGTGTTTATTTTTTAAAATTCATTTAAATATTTAAGTATTCTGTATACTGAATTGAAATGTCCATGATTTATGATCAAATAATAACCATATGTTTCTGGTTTATTCCCAGATTCAGAAGAGGAAATGAAAGCATTAGAAGCAGATTTATTGACCAATATGTACACATCAAAGGTAATTATTTTTCTTCCTTTACCTGACAGGGAGGGAGCAAATGAATTCTCATTACAAACCCAAAAGTCTTTGCACAAAGTAATAACCCATGGTCTAGACAGAAAAGTTCAGTGTTAGGTTTTACTTTGGTGCAAGATTTTCTCCAGTTCAAAGGAAATTTAAAGGTGTTGATGTGACAAACTAAACGTGTTCCTCAGTTGTAACACTGGTACTTTCATTAAACTGTCAAAACTGTGTTATGTACAGAGATGTAAATTTACATGAGGAAATGTGTTTCCAATAAGATTATGCCCGATGAAAGCTAAATTAACCTTGAGTCAAATCTGTAAGTGCTATTTTTATGCAGAACTCTTCCTATATGCATATAAAACGAAGACAGTCATAAAGCAAAAATTTTTAATACATATGCCTATTTTAGTTTAGGATTTTAATCATAGTGCTAGTACAGGAACATGCGGACATGGCTGTGAAAATACTAACTTTTAAATGTCATTTCCTTGACAAGTTTCTAGACTGTGAATAATGTTTATATTATTTAATATGAATAGATAAAGATTTAGTTGAAACCTCATATTGACAAGGTGAAGCAGCATGAGTTGCATATATGGTTTGGACAGGCTGATAGATACTTTCTCAACACTATTATCTTCCATAAATGATCTAAGAAATATATGCCTGATATATCTTCAGCAACATATTAAAGAACTAACTCTGAAACCAGTGCTATGGGTTTAAGGGTGAATATTTTAATTCATTATTTCAATAAAGTTTAAGTGGTACTTAAATGTACTGGAAAATAAAATGAGAAATGAAAAATTTCTCCCCTAAAAAAGAAATTTTCATACATCAATGACTAGTTGAAGGTGAAGGACAAAACCTGCCAGGAAGACTTCTGCATATTCTGTATTTACATATATGTGACCTTTTCCACAGGGTTATTGCACTGACTAGAAGTATGAGGCCAGAAAATGCATTTTCTTTATCTGGTCTGACAGTTCTAAGATTTCAATGTTCTTTACTGATATGATAGTTAACCTTGGATTACAAATAAACTTGTTTGCCACTCACTCCTCTAAGGTACAGAAAGATTTAATAACTACTCTTTTTTTGAGACGTTTAGCTGTAGGAGGCTGACAAAAATAGTTTTTTGCTGTGTAGCAAAGCACAGTATGCCCTGGAAGAAAAGCCTGCAGCTATTGGTATTTCTGCTACTGACTTTAGTGGATCTGTGAACATAACTTCCATCTTTTCCTCCCTCTCACCACAGAACACAATCTCAGGTAACTCCAAATGTGCAAATATATTGCACCAGTTAATAACGTCATGATGTTTGCCAGAATACTCTTATGTTGTTTGATGTCATGTAGCTTGCTATTTAGCAGCATCTTTATGGTATTTACCACAAGTCACCTGACACTTGAAACTGACAGAAGCAGTAGATTTGTGCTGGAGACATTGCTTTAATTCTGCATTATACTGCCTTAAATCACCATCTAAAGTTGATTAGTCGAATATACATTGTCTCTTAACATCAAAGTAAGACATGGTGGAAACACTGTGCATCAACTCTTCTACACTATTCCATTCATTACTGAGGTTAATTTTTTTTTTCTGTTGTTCCCTGCTAGATTTTAACCCTCATTACAACAAATTATAGTTCTGGTGTGATAGACAAATTTGAAGAAGTATGTGTAATACCTGTCTTGTGTTGTGTCTGAGTTCTGATTCCATTTGAGGGCAATTACTGTTAAATTGCATTAACTGTATTTGACACTGACTTGGTAATCATCAAAGGAAATCCTAACAATTTAAATAGCGCTAAGATGGAAAAAAAAGGTACTGTTTATGAAAGCTGAGATATAAAAGTGCAGAAAAATGGATTATAACTTCTGGGTTTAGCATTTGATAGAACAAAAATCTACCTAAGTAGGCACTTGTGAACTATGGTATCAAGACTACAACTCGGGCTTAAGCACATACCTTTAGCAACATCCAGTAGTCTATCCAATATTAGGGGAAGAATTGCCATATGCCTTTAACTTCACAGACTCTGTCCAATGCCTGCTGCCTCTTTTCAAGTTGCTCTTTAAAGCCACCTATATGCTGAATCACTCTCCAGCCTTAAAGAAGTATGTTCATGCTTATTGCAACCTGTCTTCGACACTTAACACAGTTTGTCACCCTTCCCTGCTGTTGCATCTGAACAAAGACACAAGGATCAAATAAGTCCTTAAAGTCCTAGTTGTCTTTTTTCTAAGAAAATGCAAAAAGCCATTTGGGAGATCTGGTAAAACAAGAAAACTTGACTTGTCAAGAATATGTGGACAGTTATCTCCTGTCTCTCTTTTGTTTCAAATAGAAAACTGTATTCATGTCAAAGAGATAGCTCTGTTTCCAGCTTCCTAAATGCTTGCCTGAAGCCACTAGTTGCATGAAGAATGTCTTAAATTCAAAAAAGATTGTGACTATGTTAGTTAGAGGAAAAAATAAAAGTAAAACGAAAGTAATCCTTAGAGAATATATGCTCCCTAGAATATACTCCACCTTTGGGATCCCATCTGACATTAATTTTCTGAAGTCATGGTCCCCTGAGTGTTCATTGTTGTAGGATGCCTATTTATGATTGTATTTGCCCAGGGAGTTTAGCCTCCTTGTCAGAGGAGCTGCCTGGGAGCAGGAGGTACCTACAGCCACCTAGGAGTTACTGACTTCCTGACTCAATCGTCACATAAAAGTTAATTAGATTTACAGGCATTAATATACACCACAGAAGAACTTCTGCTTTAACAGAACTCAATGCTATATCTGATTAAGGATAGAGAATATTTTTATTATTTCTATGGTTACAATCGGAACAAAATTCAACTGTTATTATGGAAAGGAGCCATAGAGATCCTACACTAGCTTGGGATTTTTACTTCATTACGACTTTGCTTTTTATCTGCTTTTACTAGATAAAGACAAGCATATAAAAATCACTTTTTTCCTAAAGAAAAAGATAACCTTTTTCCTAAAGAAAAATAGCATTTGGGGTGTATACATTATAACAAAAGAAGTATCTTAAGCAAATTATCAGGGGTATCAGTTAACCAGAAATGGGAATAAAATATCATATAAATGATAACTTGGGAATCTCTTTTGTCTTGCATAGGACAAGCTTGTTGTCAAAGAAGGAAATAAGCTTATTTCAGTTTCTTAGATGATCTTAAATTCTCTTTCAAGATACATGAGGTGTGAAAAATTAAATATGTAGTTCTTATTTCACAAGCATGTTCAACAATAGAAATACATTCATGATATTCACTTCAGCATTAGTACATTTTAAATTCTAGTTCATGCTGCAGTCTCTTTTGTTCCTTCAGATCATTCCCAGACATTTTTCAAGTTACTCCTAAAATATTAGTTCAACCTTGGCAGATAAGGGTTTCTTGTTCTATTGTGTAGGTGTTTTCCAAAACATTTGTTGAGCTACTGTAGTTGATATTGCTTAGACCTGTATGGAATTATATATATAAATATATAAAATATAAAAATATATCACATATAATATGAAATATATTACACACTGTAAATTAACCTGAAAATTTTGATTATCATCATCTTAAACTGGTTTTTTACGTATAGCTTTAGGATGACTGGCTCAGATATTTTCCATAGCCTAAAAAGCAAAGCAGTCTGATTTTAATGCTTGTTGTAATGGAGCAGAAAAATAGTGGAGCAGAAAAATAACTGACTGTTCAGTAGCTTGACATGACCTGGAAAACTCCATGTTCAGTTAAAAAACCCTCAAAATTCACTCTGGACTGAATTGTTAATGGTAGCAGTGAAAGTTAGAACCAGGTGTACCCAAGTAAAAATACTTTAGGTGATATATGCATGGTATTAACAGAAATGAGACTCCCTTAACAAACGAAGTATGCTTGCAGACAGCACTGCAAAATTGTTTTCTCCTAACCTCATAAGTAGGAGCTAAGACAATTTTCACCTAATGAAGTCTGCTATTTAAGTATTTTACTAATGCACAGAGGAAAGTTCCTTTATACATAGATGTGCATCAGACTGACATAAAGTAATAACTTTAGATCAAAAAGCTTCTATAAATCATGCAAGAAGGCATGACAAATTTCCTGATCCTTTACTCTCATCTTCTGTTTCCATCCACTGGAATATTTTTGGTTCTTACTTAACTCAGAAATCTCATTTGCTCAAGTAGCACTGCTTCTAGATTCTATGCTCCATTGCAATTTAGGTGTTGCAGTGCTAGCTCATATTTCTATTGTATACCCAGGAGAGGACAGTGAACTGGAGAAGCCTCCTCATTTGTCATGGAAAGCTCCATATTTTTATGTTTAAAAATATCTTAAAACGGACCGAAGAACACTTTGAAATTACATTGGACATTTCGTCTTTTTCCTAGTTTAACTTCTGTTAATAAAATTAGATATTTTACAAAGAGATTAATTTTATTATGAAACTGTCACATCTTCTCAAATATTATGATAGACTAACTAAGGCACTTAGATGGGACAACAGATGAGTTCAAAGTAAATGGTGCAGAATCAATTGCAAACTTCCAAATAAGAGTTCAGATTTGTTTTCTTAGCCTCAAAAAAAAAAAAAAAAATCTTATTTTTTTCGGAATGCTGTCAGGAAAGGCATGCATGTATCAGATGTATATTGGAGTAATGATCACGGACAAAAGGAAATTTTTTGTAGCTAATTCTAAGAGTGATGCCAACTTTTCTTGTTTCTTCCTCATTTCTCTCAATTTTCTTTCTTTTCCCTTAAAAAAGTAAAGTGTGATGAATATACATGCAAGGCCCCTTTGTTAGGGAGGTGCTCTAAAGAAACAGATTATGTGATTACCTGATGTTCAGCCAAGTAAGCACTCATCTACACTCTCAATTAGTGCTGTCAAGTGTGTGTGAAAGCCAATGTCTGTGTTAGCGTAATACCTATATTTAACTTCGTACATCCAGGAAAAGAAGCAACTACATTTCAGTTCATAGGTAAGATTTATTCCTAATGTGCAGAGCAAGGAAATCCTTGCCAGGAATAAATAGGAATTTGCTATTTGGCTTTTGATTGGTAATTGCTATGTCACCAGTTCTAGTTTAAGGAAACTAATTTCTATGCTCAGCACTAAAAGGAATACAGTGTGGTAGAAATAATTAATGTAGGAGAAAGAAAAAAATAGCAAAATCATGGAAAGCAATAAAAGTTAGAAATTAAGTTTTGAACTTACTTTTTTCCTATTGATAATCAAAATGGAAGAAGACTACTGCCACAACTGCTTGGAAAAAACAACACCAGTAGCAAAGTAAAAATCATGCTTATCAACATTTCCTTAAAACGTAACACGTAATGCAAGACATTGGAACAAGCAATATTTGAGACAAACTATGGTGAAATTTTCTTATTTCTGTCTTTCTGTAATATCTCTGTACGGGTTCATTATGGACCACCTAAATACAGTTGGTCTCAGTTGTTCAGTCCAATTACCAAATCAGGAATACTTTGTTTTCACAGCTATGTTTTATCTTTGCTCCATCTTCCTAAGCCCATAGACCTTCAATTAACATCTCCCAGGCTCTTGACTTTCCAGCATCCAAAACTCCTGGGCCTTACAGATTCTGTAACTTCAGACCCAGACTAATCAGACAGCTTTTCTTGAAGCAGGTACTCCATTCCTTTCCTCAGGGAATTTTGAAATGATTGGTATTTGTTCTGTACTAGTGAGGAGTGTCTAGTTAACCACAGGCATCCAGCTTGGATTCCTGAACTGGGAATTTATCCAGTGGGTTTGATTCATTATCCTTATTTACACCTGTGAATTTATATTACATTAATTTCCATCTGTGTTTTTGTTTGCACCTGTGCAGAATGACTATGAAATGCTGCCATTCTGGTTTGGTAGCAGTTTAGTTTTTTCATCATGTATATCTACCTGGCGGGCAAGGCTGCGACGAAGCAGACGTGGCGTGCGTAATAAATGAGTTGTCCTAAGTTCAGCACTCTAATTATTGTCTAAAAGTTGACCAGATGAAAAGCACTTCAGAAACAAACTTCTTTCTAACAAAATGTCTGAATGTAGCACATGATTACAAAAAACCGAAAACACACTAAATTGTGGGTGTTCTTTTTTTCAGATTAACAGAGCAAAACTTCCTTACTGGAAAATGACCCTGCTAAATGTCTGCAATCTTGTCAACAACATAAACAACCAAATGGGGGAAACAGTAGAGGTAGATGAGGAGGATCTGGTGCCAGGAAGACAGTTCCCTGCTGCTCTGGATGGCTTCAGCTTGGAAGCTATGCTGACAGTATACCAACTCCAAAAAGTTTGCCACAGCAGAGCCTTTCAGCATTGGGAGGTAAAACAAACTGTCACAAATGCATATTTCTACTGCTAGTAAACTCTCAGGCTCTGTTTGTAGTGATGTTGTAAAATTCCATATCCACGTGATCCTCCTCACATTGTTTGAACTTTCCTTCCCTTTTTTATATTCTCTAATACCTCTAATATGCCTCTTTTAGTAAGAATGGTGAATTAGTGCAGTTTCTGATGACCTGAGTGTATGTTTCTTACAACCATTCATGGATAAATGAGAATGTTTCTTAACTACGTACTTTCTCCACTCTTTGTAGCCATTCCAGGTAACCAAACAAACACATGAAAGTCATCACTATGCTAGAGCACATAATTAATATCTACTTAACAGCTGTGAAGTTACTACAGCTCTATTGAGGCATAAATAAATGCAACCAGTGTTTTTAAGACCCTAAGGTAAACTGGGTTCAAAATGCAGCGATACATGCCCATGTGTATGTATCATTTTACTAGGTACTCTGGTTTTCTTATCATTGCTAGGAAACTGGCAGCAAGGTAACTCCTGCCTTTTGTTTCCATACACCTAAAGAGGGCCCTGGAAGTTGACATTGTGATTGTATGAAGATTGCTGCTCTTAACTAATGATTGTTTATAGTCCATTTGTGATATTTTAGTACAGTGATTACACAGAAGCACACTAGGAACAATCCACTTGCATTGTTAGATATTATACTAAAAGCTGCTTTGTGTGGTGAAAAAAGATATCTCAGTGTCACTACCCGCTTTCGAGTAAACCAAATTTCTTTATCTATCTCAGGTTCATGTACAGTCTGGCTGAATCCAGATCCTCTTTTTTGTTTGTGTTTTGTTTTGTTTTGTTTTTCTGAGTCATAGCTCTGTATATACAAGCTTATTCATAATGATAACATTAGCTGGGATGGTCCATGCCAAAGACTGCAACACTGAGAACCAGTTTTCTAAAGACTCTCTTTTTCAGTGCATTTATTACTGAAAAGAAGCTACTATAGAACCAAATATACAATAATTTATATGTCTTAATCACAGTTCCCTGCTTTGCAGGAAGTTGCAGATTAAAATATTTCTGAAAAGATGAAACCAGCAAGTAGTGCATGTAGGTGTTTAACCTAAATGTGTGATAACAGAGTGATAGTCATTAGAAAGCTTTCAGTCAATTTGAGTTTTAGTCCAAGGAGGATATACCAACTTTCCTCTCTAGTCAAAACCAATTATCTAATTTGTTTCAGTGGAATCTAAACATCATTTCTGTAAGGCTCAGCTCATCTTTAGCCAGATTTTAGTTTTGTGTCCTGAGTTTTGTCTTTCTTTTTTATTTTAATTAATGCTGCAGCTAATATAGTAAAGATTTTTCTTGGTGGCAGATATTAAAATAATACTATATAAAAACTTTGAGGGGTTTATAATCTTCATTACAAAAAAAAAGTTGATAACAGTGTGTCTCTTCTTGCATCCTACAGTTACTTCAGCAAGACAATTTTGATCTAGAGAACGCCAGCCAAGAAAAGGAAATAATGAAGAGAAAAAATCCCTATATTCTGAAACGGCAGCTACATGTGAACAAAGCTAGAAGACCATACATACTCAAGAGAAGTTCATATTACTGATGCAGCAGAAGAAAACAATGTATATTTAGTTTATAGGTAACTGTGCGTTATGGTTATCTTATCTAAATCTAAAATCATACTTGTGTGAAAATATACAATGGAAAATCAAGATGATAACATATCTGTGTCTTTTTTGCAATTGCTGTTTATTGATTGTGAATTTTTCCTACTTGAGATTAATTGGACTAATACATTTGCGAATAAAACTAGTTTTTAAGCATGATGTATTGTACAAAACTGAGATGTCAACATGCTTTCAAACAATCTTGTAGTCTTTTCCAATTTTATAAAGCACACCAACATAACACCAAGTAAATGGATATTGTCCATAAATCCTGCTGAGAATCTTGCAATTTCTTAATGCACCACCTCAAACATGTAAATGTTGGCAAATTTTTTGAATAATATGGTAGTAAGAACTGCCACAGTATTTTATGTTTTGGTCAGTTTAATTTATTAGGGAATAGGTCTAAGGAAGGAAGGGAATGCTATCAATTAACCATTAAATGGCAATTTCAAAATGAATATTTTAAATAACTTGCTTGTAAGTGAATTTTAAGCTTTTGACTTCTATCTATGAATGCTCAGGAAAAAACCAAACAAAAAGCTGATTCATGTCCTGGTGCTGTCACTGTTAAAAGTCAAAATAGTAACCTGATTACACGAGAAACTTGGTGAAGTATTGGAAAGATGAATTGGAATTACGACATCTTAAAGTTACTATTAAAAGACATTTCCTTTCACTCCTGACACAAATTTACAGAAAACAGGAAGTTTCAGAGTTGAAGACAGTCTCAGAAGCTAACAGAGAGAGAGAGGTTCACAGCATGGGAAAAATTGTGTTCAAGCCATGAGGAATCAATTGCCACCGGAAAGTAACATTTTCCAGTTCTGTGTTTGTGATATGTGCAGGAGATTTGGGATCTCAATGAATCTGGGTTCCAGTCAGGAGGAAAACAATCTGAAAGGACTGGGGGTCACAACAACTATCACATTTGAGGGATAGTCCAAGATATGTGAAGCCTGGATGCTCAGACCAGAAGGCAAAAATGGGACAGACATTGTTTTGAAAACTTGCCTGTTTCCCACTTGAGGTATTTCCTCAAAGCAATTCTCCTCCAACAAATAGCCAGACACCCCATGCCTTCCCAACCCCAAAACAAAAAGCCGAACCAAATGAAGAAACAAACCCCTCACCCTCCACACACACAAACCCCCCAAACAACCAAAAACCCAACAGAAAGCCCAAACACTCAGAGAATTTTCAAATCCTCTCACAAGTTTGTTACACTTTGTTGCATGGGGAGGGATGGGGTTTTTAAAGTAAAATGTATTTTCACTATATTAAAGCTAATTATATTTCCTTCCCTCACTGCAAAGATTATTAATCAGTTTATTCATTCAATAACGATTAAATGCATGCACTGACAAGAAATAACTGAGCATACACTAATTATTGCAATAATCATCATGACTCAAATACAGCAAAGCAATTAAGTATGTTCAGTCTTAATGTTGTAAATGCTTGATGAGCTTAAGGGCTTTGCTTAAATAAGTAAACTCACACCCCTTACTTTTTTTATGGAACTCATTGAATTAGACTGGAGACCCAGCATGCTCTCAAGTGGTTAAGAAACACCTTTTTCCAACACACCTGTAATATCCCTAGTACTATTATAGATATTTTGCATTCTGAAATACCTTTTGGTCTGAAATAACAAAGCAGAACACTTTGTTTCAAAATTCACTGCTAGTAGTACCTGAGGAAGAAATAAAAAGAAACTTCAGATCACTTTTTCATGGGAAACACAGAAAAATAATACAAAAAGAAATAAGTTGACATTATATTTTTCTTTCATGCTAAGTTTAAGAGTATAACAGCTAAAAAAAAAAAAAGTAGGGTAAGGTAATGTGGTTGTCATCTGATAGAGAATGCAGTTTTTTCAAAAACAAACACCCATGTTTCATTTTGGAGGTAATTTAGACGTTTTAGGTAATGGCATATGACCTCAAATGATGATACTAACTCTTTCATCCTCATCTAGTGTTTCACACTACCTTGTGACCATGTACTTGTTCCTTGCAGAGCAGAGCTAACAGATTAGTCAGACTGGCTGGAAACGGCTTTAAATAACCCATTTCCTTTCAGCAGGCTGTGAATCCACACACAGGCAACTACTGTGTGTCACTGATGGAGACAGAACTTAAAGTATGGGAGAAAAGTACATCTTGTCAGTTGTCCCTAGTCTCTGATGGAGGTGTCAGAGGAGTGCCATTCAGAGTGATAGTCTGAACTAGATGAGGAAACAAAAACCATAATTGTTATATGGTCAGTTAAGCTAAAAAAGTCAGTGCTGGCTTTTCAGTTTAATGGTCATTCATGAAAAGTAAGCATAGCAGTATTAAAATATTAGAAAATACAAATCGTAGAATTAAGACAGGTGCACAGAGCTGTTAAAGGAAATTTTGAAGCCTAAGAGACTTCCTTGCTTGAAATTTCATCTGTCTTTTAACTGTTGCTACCTCCTGATGTCCTCACTACTGTGGAATTGCAGCCTTTCTTTAGCCTTCATTTTTGGATGATGGCAGAAAAATAATAGGGTTATGCATACCTGTCTCTCTTTTGCACATTCTTTCAGTGAGATCCTCGGGGTACCTGCCTCATCCATAATTGTGCATTGCCTGAAAAAAACCATGCTGCTATATTTGCAGCAGCAATGAGTGGTGGATGAAATTCAAGTCAGAGGACGCTATCACAACATATAAAGACATATTAATTCAGAAATTTAGACAGCCCTTCCCTTCCCTTCCCTTCCCTTCCCTTCCCTTCCCTTCCCT